>JACCIY010001414.1:0-46336 GCA_025506505.1 Flaveria sonorensis
CCCAAACAAGTCACACTCTTCATCGCGTCTGTTATCCGTGGTGTTAATCGACCTTCGAGCAATCTTAGTTGAAATTATAGGGCTTTCGTTCATTGGGATCAATAGAAGCTTTCTGTGCAACGAATTTGGTTATCATCATCATTGCACATCGATTGATTATAGCTTCGGTCTCGGCCTGTTCTTCGTCTGCCTTATCATCAATTCGACTTCAACGGGTAATTTACCCACCTACATACTCGATTTTACATGGGGAACAAAAGCCCCATGATCTTTAGCGTTAACAGTAACGAATTGATCTTCATTTGGTTCAAATCGTTCTAGGGTTCATATGGTTTGGGTGTCTTTGTATTTGTGTTTTTAAGAATTAAAAACCCATTTCTTAACAGGCATAGGCGCCCCAGCCTAATGGTAACACATCACTCTTCTATCCTTGAGGTCCGGGTTCGAACCCGGGCACCCCCCCATTTTTTTTAAAACTCGTTTTTTTAACCTATTTAAGTCCAGAAAATTTATAAAAAAATTATAAAAATCATTTTTAATGACTAAAAATTATTTTTAGTTACCACAATATTTTTGTAATTTTAATATATTTTCTTAATAAAACAATATGACAAAAAAAAATCATTTCTAGTTATTATTTATAAAATGGACTTTAAAATGATAGCTTTAAATCAATAAATTATTATTGGTCCAAACGTTACCCTAAATTATGTTTAAATCATGATTATTTTAATATTATAAAAGTTTATTTAAACTTTATATTTAACTTTACTAGTTATATAAATGATTTACATTTATTTCTTTATATTAAAATACTTAAATAGTATATTTATTTTTTTCATTGAATCCAAAATATAAGCGGTACCCTGTTAAAATTATTATTTGTCAAAAGCCCCAAACTCTACTTGAAACCCTAGTTCACGTTTAATCGTTAATATTACCTTTAAACTTAATCTTGAAATATACGTTAGGTATCTTGTAAAAGAAATCGTTGGAGCACCGTTTAACTTTTGTATATTATTATATATATCATGTGAGTTTTCATGCCCCTTTTACTTTATTTCACACCTTTTGGGGTGAAACATGTTAACTTTATAAACTTGCACTTGTAAACATCTTGTACTTGTAAATGCACATGCAATTCATCTTTACTTTTTGTCATGGTTATTTGTAATATTGTGAGTCTTATATGATGAACATTATATGTTGACAATCATTAACTATTGCTAGCCTGGCGACGTCATAGATCTATGGGCCTGACAAGCCTATTTGGTGCTAAAGCCGAGGTTATTGCCGGCTCCTGATGACGTATGCTTGTTCATCATGGGAACCAAGTACATTAGCTAATCGTTAAACTTGTAAATGATATTCTTGGTCAAGGTTTGATTGTAGCTATATGTTATCTATAAACTTGCTTTATTCGTAACCATTGACATGAATTGCTACTTGTAAACTTTATATATATATATGTATGCTTAACCCATGGAAACTCACCAACTTTTAAAGTTGACCCTTTATTTTTAACATGTTTCAGGAAATGCACAAGGTTGATGATTATCTTTTGAAGCATGCTTACACCTAGGATTTGGACTAGGAAAAATAAATAAAATATCTTGAAACTTGAAAGTTGAACTTTGTTTATTTTTTTTTGTTGAGACATTTGGTTGTAATGTTTATTTCAACTTATGAATTTTTATATTTACAATTTATGGTAGTGTTATGTGGCTGTGAACAATCTTAACCCTCACATCTCGACGTTTCGCCGTTAAGGTTGGGGTGTGACAGATTGGTATCAGAGCCCATAACTATAGGGATTTAGGTTATTAGAAATGGTGACCTAGACTATAGTTGATGCATGAACCTCATAAGAAAAATCTTTATGATCTTGTAATATATTTTGTTGCATGCTACATAATGCTACTTGTTAAGGAGGGCCTCTTGATGTGCAACTTGATGCCTTTAGTTAGGATTGCCTTATAATTGAGAAACTTGGTTGCCTTGTCTCTCTAAAACTTATTCTTAATCCTTTATTCTCTCGACGATGAAATATCTTAAACTTATTCTCGACGACACGTGGGAACGTAAGCTTTATATCAAAGGTTCAAATCTTTAGACTTTATGTCTAATCTATGAAAATCTCATCAAGGTTTTAATTCCATGAACCTAAAGAAAATTGTGTGACACATAGACACCTGTATTCTGGATTTCCTGGCAAAAAGCCTTCGGGCTAAGGTAAGCATTTCGCATAAATCCCGTGGGACTAGTTATGCTTACCTGGGGATTTCTGGGATGAGTGATAAACTATGGTCAATATACACAAGTTTCTAAGGCAATTGGAGTTAACTCACCTTGACGTGTCAACGTTTCCAAATGGTAATGCGTACCAAATGGAATCATTCCATGTGTGTTTTACAAGTCTTGAAAAATCTTTGTTGATTTATTATTTTCTACCTCCAAATTTCTGTGACTAACTTATTTGTATCCAGCATGTCTCGTCATCATGGAAAGCGTGGTAGCTCCGACCGCAAATTAGCCGCCATGATTGCCCGTCAAATGGCTGCAGTCATTCCGACCATGGTTGCCGAACTGAGTAGCACCTGATGACCAACGCTAGTAACAACACTAATGGCAATGGGCAAGGAGAGAATAGTGCAAATCAAGAAGAAGAAACAACCAAACCTGCACGTTTAAGCACTTCAACTCGTGCAAACCCACTAGCTTTAGTGGGAAGGAAGGAGCCACTGGACTTCTCGAGTGGTTTGAAAGCATGGAGAACACCTTCATCAACTGTGAGTGTCCCGAGGCACTCAAAGTCCGTTATGCCACAAGTGTTCTTCAACAAAGAGCACTTACGTGGTGGAATAGTGAGAAGAGGAATCGTGGTGCTGATGCTGTGTTGGCACTCACTTGGGAAGAATTCAAGAACATTGCCATCCAAAAGTTCTGCCCGAGAAGTGAGCTGCAAAAGCTGGAGGAGGAGTTTTGGAATCTCAAGCAAGATGGTGGAGATCATTTGGCCTATTCAACTAGGCATCACGAGTTGAGCATCCTGTTGCCTCACATGGTTGACACTGTTCCTAGGAACATTGAGAAGTTCATCAAGGGGGTGCCACCTCAAATCCAAGATGCCGTGGTGGGAAGTAGACCCACAACTTTGGAAGATGCCATTACCATCACCGCTCAACTTACTGAAAACCATATTCGAGCGGGACCTTGTCTGTCAAAGGGGCTAAAAAGACTGAAAAGGCGGTCCCTGAAGCAGCTAAGGAGAGTAAGAATGAACCGTCTTACAACAACAAGAAACGCAAGTTCACACCGGCGCGTAATTTCGCTGTGGCTACACCCAAGGTACCTCAAAGACAACCCGCTCCTGTTACACAAGCACCTGCTGCTAGAGCCTATGCTGGTCCTCTACCATTGTGCAATGTCTGTAAGTATCATCATGCGGGTAATACCCCGTGCCGTATCTGTACACTGTGCGGTAAGTATGGACACTTGGTGGCTACTTGTCACCGTGCACCAAACAATGCCGCGTTAGTTGCTAATCGTGCTTGCTACAACTGTGGGGAACCTGGTCATTTTCGCCCACAATGCCCTCGTCTTGCGGGTAACGTACCACAAGCCCGAGGACGTGCCTTCAACATCAATGCAAACCAAGCACAAGCAAACAACGATGTGGTGAACGGTATGTCAAATCCAACCCCAACTTTATGATCCAAGTTCTTTGTTGCTTTACCTGTATCGTTAAAGTCTTTAAAACTGAACAGGTATGTTCTTATTAATAATCTTATGCCTACGTTCTGTTTGACTCTGGAGCCGATAAGAGTTTTGTCTCGATAGAATTTGAGCCTATACTTGCTAAGCCACATACGAAACTAGAAAGACCTCTTACTGTGAAGTCGCCGATGGAGAACCCATCACCGTTGATGTCGTTATTCGTGATTGCATTTTGAGCCTAAACGAGCATGATTTCTTTATCGACCTTATTCCTATGAAACTTGGAAGCTTTGACGTTATCATTGGCATGGATTGGTTAGCCAAACATCATGCTGAAATTATTTGTTTCGAGAAGTGCATTCGAATTCCTTTGCCTTCGGGGGATACATTGAAAGTATCGGCGAAAAATCATCCAAAGGACTCAAACTCATGTCGTGTACTCAAGCCCGAAAATGTCTAAGCAAGAATTACATGGCTTTCTTGGCTTACGTGGTCAACACGAAAGTCAAAGGGAACGATCTTAAGGATGTCCCGATTGTACGAGACTTTCCTGGAGTGTTTCCCGATGACCTTAGCGGTTTACCTCCCGTGCGTGAAGTCGAGTTTAAGATCGATTTAATTCCGGAGCGAACCCTGTGTCACCATATCGACTTGCACCGTCAGAAATGCAAGAGCTGCTAGTCAACTTCAAGAACTGTCCGACAAGGGCTTTATCCGTCCTAGCTCATCGCCTTGGGGTGCACCTGTTCTGTTCGTGAAGAAGAAAGATGGATCATTTCGTATGTGCATCGATTATCGTGAGCTTAACAAACTTACCATCAAGAACCGCTACCCTCTTCCTCGCATCGATGATCTTTTTGACCAACTTCAAGGAGCTGCTATTTTCTCAAAGATTGACTTACGTTCTGGCTATCATCAATTACGAGTTCATGATGATGATATCCCAAAAACTGCGTTCCGTACCGATATGGACACTATGAGTTCATGGTTATGCCCTTTGGTTTAACGAATGCTCCTGCTGTCTTTATGGATCTCATGAATCGAGTATGCAAGCCGTATCTAGACAAGTTCGTGATTGTCTTTATTGACGACATACTTATCTACTCCAAGTCCAAAACCGATCACGAACATCACTGCGACAAGTTCTTGAGCTATTGAAGAAAGAACAACTATACGCAAAGTTCTCAAAGTGCGAATTTTGGCTTGAGGAGGTCCAATTTCTGGGACACGTGGTGAATAGTCAAGGAATTCACGTTGACCCTGCAAAGGTGGAAGCTGTGAAAAATTGGTGTGTTCCCACAACTCCAACCGAAGTTCGTTCTTTCCTTGGTCTTGCTGGCTATTATCGACGTTTCATTGCCAACTTCTCTCGAATCGCGAAACCGCTTACTTCCTTGACCCAAAAGAATAAACCATTCGAGTGGGGGTCTGAACAAGAGGAAGCCTTTGAAGCCTTAAAGCACAAGTTGTGTAATGCTCCTATCTTGACCCTTCCCGATGGAAACGATGATTTCACCGTATATTGTGATGCATCTAAACAAGGCCTTGGTTGTGTTCTCATGCAACGAGGAAAGGTCATAGCATATGCATCGAGACAATTGAAGGTCCATGAGGTGAATTATACGACACATGATCTTGAACTTGGTGCTGTGGTTTTTGCCTTAAAGATTTGGAGGCATTACCTTTATGGGACGCAATGTATAGTCTACACCGATCACAAAAGCCTACAACACGTCTTCAATCAAAAGGATCTCAACATGAGACAACGACGTTGGGTTGAGTTGATTAGTGATTATGATTGTGACATTCGTTACCACCCTGGAAAGGCAAATGTCGTAGCCGATGCACTAAGTCGTAAGATTCATAATAAGATGGTCTCGTTTCAAGAAATTCGCGATCGACGACAATGGTTTGATACCTTGGGAGAATTTGATACTGAGATTCGTCTGGATGTTAACGAGACTACGGTGCTGCTACAAAATTTGAGGATTGAGAATGACATCGAGACTTGTATCATGGAGGCTCAACAAGCGGTTCAAGAAGGAGGAAAAATGGGAGAGGAATTGGAGTACAACCTTCGAGCTCAACTAGAAACGAAAGCCAATGGGTTGATGTATTTCTTGAATCGAATTTGGGTTCCAAACCGTGATAATCTTCGTACCTTTATCATGAATGAAGCTCATCAAACTCGTTACTCAATTCATCCTGGTTCCGATAAGATGTATATGGATCTGTGGTCAATACTGGTGGCCTGGAATGAAGAAAGACATAGCAACTTACGTAGCTAAGTGTCTTACGTGTACGAAGGTTAAAGCTGAACATCAACGTCCTAGTGGATTGCTTGAACAACCCGAGATTCCCATGTGGAAATGGGAACACATATCCATGGACTTCATAACCAAACTACCTCGCACCTCTCGTGGTCATGATAGCATATGGGTGATCGTTGACCGATTGACCAAGTCGGCACATTTCATACCCATACGTGACACTTACAAAACGTCAAGGTTAGCTCGTATATACATTGATGAGATTGTGAGTCGTCATGGCGTACCTTTGCATATCATATCCGACCGAGACGCTCGTTTCACTTCGCACTTTTGGTCGTCTATGCAAGAACTTTGGGTACTCAACTGGATTTAAGCACGGCTTACCATCCTCAAACGGACGGTCAAACCGAGCGAACCATTCAAACCCTAGAGGATTTGCTACGTCTTTGTGTCCTTGACTTTGGTGGTGACTGGGATACGCATTTACCTCTCGCGGAATTTTCGTATAATATAGTTACCACTCGAGTATCAAGATGGCACCTTTCGAAGCGCTTTATGGTCGTAAATGTCGTTCCCCGATCTGCTGGACTGACATTGGTGAAAATTCATCACTGGTCCTGAGCTCATACAAGAAACAACCGATAAAGTCTCCATGATTCGCAAGAACCTTGAAGTGGCTAGAAGTCGACAAAAAAGTTATGCCGATAAACGACGCAAGCCGTTGGAATTCCAAGTTGGGGATATGGTTCTTCTTAAAGTCTCACCATGGAAGGGAGTCGTTCGCTTTGGGAAGAAGGGTAAATTAGCTCCACGATTTGTAGGACCTTTCAAGATCCTGAAAAGGATTGGGAAAGTGGCTTATAAACTGGAACTACCTTCCGATCTTAGCGGGGTTCATCCTGTTTTCCATGTCTCAAATTTGAGAAAATGTTTGGCTGATGAAAGTCTGTATGTCCAGTAGATGACATCCAGATCGACGAGTCATTACATTTTGTTGAGAAACCCGTTGAAGTCATGGACCGCATTATGAAGAAGACTAGGACCACTACCACCCCAATCGTCAAGGTTCGTTGGGAGAATAAGCGTGGACCTGAGTTTACTTGGGAGCGTGAGGAGCATATGAAGAAGAAATACCCGTATCTGTTCATTTAGTTCATTCTTAATTTCGGGACGAAATTCTTAAAAGTTGGGGAGACTGTAACCTTCGTGTTTTCGTTAATTAATAGTTAACCCTGTTATGTTTTGTAAGGACCATTTATGTCATTTAAGAAACTATATGGGTTGTTTATGAATGTTCTTTTATTGTGCATTAATTCATTAATTAAGAGTTAATAATTGTTTTTAATATAATAAACATAATAATAATAGTCAAAATAAAATAAAAATAATAATAATAATAGAAATCATAATTTATAAAAGTTAAATAATAATAAGTTATAAAATAGTTAAAACTAAAAGTTTAATTAAGTTCAGGGGGCTTTATTGTCATTTAGAAACTTTAAAAAATAATTGTACTTAAAATACAGAATTGAAACTACAGGGACCAATTGTAAAATTCAAAAACCAAACCCAAATTTCTCCCCCAACCCCGTATTTCCGGCGGCCACTCTCCGGCCACCCTCCGGCGACTTCGAAACCCACTAATCTCCTTCAAATTCCGACCCCAATCGTTTCCAACCGCTTCGTGAAGATGTTTCGAACCCCGGGATGAACTTAATTGAATTAAAACGACGGTTACGAACTCGAATCACCGATTAACCGTAACCATTAATCATAGAACCGTTTGATCATTAAAACTCAATAATAATAAAATTAAATGAATCATAATCGAACTTTCTAATCCCAAGCTACTATCAAACATAATTTCATCTGAAACACACTCAAACATCCCAAACAAGTCACACTCTTCATCGCGTCTGCATCCGTGGTGTTCATCGACCTTCGAGCGATCTTAGTTGAAATTTATAGGGGCTTTCGTTCATTGGGATCAATAGAAGCTTTCTGTGCAACGAATTTGGTTATCATCATCATTTGCACATCGATTGATTATAGCTTCGGTCTCGGCCTGTTCTTCGTCTGCCTTATCATCAATTCGACTTCAACCGGGTAATTTAACCCACCTACATACTCGATTTTACATGGGGAACAAAAGCCCCATGATCTTTAGCGTTAACAGTAACGAATTGATCTTCAATTTGGTTCAAATCGTTCTAGGGTTCATATGGTTTGGGGGTGTCTTTGTATTTGTGTTTTTAAGAATTAAAAACCCATTTCTTAACAGGCATAGGCGCCCCAGCCTAATAGTAACACATCACTCTTCTATCCTTGAGGTCCCGGGTTCGACCCGGGACCCCCCCCCCCCCCCCCATTTTTTTAAAACTCGTTTTTTTAACCTATTTAAGTCCAGAAAATTTATAAAAAATTATAAAAATCATTTTAATGACTAAAAATTATTTTTAGTTACCACAATATTTTCTGTAATTTTAATATATTTTCTTAATAAAACAATATGACAAAAAAAAAATCATTTCTAGTTATTATTTATAAAATGGACTTTAAAATGATAGCTTAAATCAATAAATTATTATTGGTCCAAACGTTACCTTAAATTATTGTTTAAATCATGATTATTTTAAATAATTATAAAAGTTTATTTAAACTTTATATTTAAACTTTACTAGTTATTATAATGATTTACATTTATTTCTTTATATTAAAATACTTAAATAGTATATTTATTTCTTTTTCATTGAATCCAAAATATAAGCGGTACCCTTTGTTAAAATTATTTATTTGTCAAAAGCCCCAAACTCCACTTGAAACCCTAGTTCGCGTTTAATCGTTAATATTACCTTTAAACTTAACCTTGAAATATATACGTTAGGTATCTTGTAAAAGAATCGTTGGAGCACCGTTTAACTTCTTGTATCATCTTATATATATAAGGTGAGTTTTCATGCCCCTCTTTTACTTTATTTCACACCTTTTGGGGTGAAACATGTTAACTTTATAAACTTGCACTTATAAACATCTTGGTACTTGTAAATACACATGCAATTCATCTTTACTTTTTGTCATGGTTATTTGTAATATTATGAGTCTTATATGATGGACATTATATGTTGACAATCATTAACTATTGCTAGCCTGGCGACGTCATAGATCTATGGGTCTGACAAGCCTATTTGGTGCTAAAGCCGAGGTTATTGCCGGCTCCTGATGACGTATGCTTGTTCATCATGGGAACCAAGTACACTTAGCTAATCGTTAAACTTGTAAATGATATTCTTGGTCAAGGTTTGAATGTAGCTATATGTTATCTATAAACTTGCTTTATTCGTAACCATTGACATGAATTGCTACTTGTAAACTTTTATATTTATATATATATGTATGCTTAACCCATGGAAACTCACCAACTTTTAAAGTTGACCCTTTTATTTTTAACATGTTTCAGGAAATGTACAAGGTTGATGATTATCTTTTGAAGCATGCTTACACCTAGGATTTGGACTTAGGAAAAATAATAAAATATCTTGAAACTTGAAAGTTGAACTTTGTTTATTTTTTTTGTTGAGACATTTGGTTGTAATGTTTATTTCAACTTATGAATTTTTATATTTACAATTTATGGTAGTGTTATGTGGCTGTAACAATCTTAACCCTCACATCTCGACGTTTCCACCGTTAAGGTTGGGGTGTGACATGTTTCCTAAGAATACAAGTTTCACAAAACCATCATCATAATTCTTCAACTCGTCACAACCTGTTGCTTCTGCAACTCTACCAGTCCTTGCTGACTGATATGACCACGTCTCTGATGCCATAACATGGCCTTAGAGCTACTATCACTTGTGGCAGTTGCCACATGGGACTCTACTACACTAGCACTATCTAGTACATAGATATTATTATTCGTTCTATTACCAGACAGTACCATCATTAATCATTTAATCACCTTAGCCTTACCATCCCTAAGACTAACATGGTAACCAGATCTCTCCAACAACCCTAATGACAACAAACTTCTTTTAAGATTAGGGATATACCTTACATCATGAAGATCTACTTCTATTTCATTCTGCATCTTTAAAATCACTGTACCATGACCTATAATCTTGCAAGGTCTATCATCCCCTAACCTTACAGACCCGAGATCTTCAAACATCAAATCTTTAAAGAACTCCTTCATATGAGTCATATGATATGAACAACCTGAATCCATCACCCACTCATTCTTATTACCGCTGCTTGTGACAGCCAACACATCTGCACTCTCATATCCATCAGATACATCATCTTGTGTATTGTGACTAGAAATAGACTTTGATCCACTTGATTCACCCTCTTTCTTTTCCAGTCAGGACAATCTTTCTTGAAGTGCTTTTTTGACCCACACACATAACACCTCCTCTTAGACTTGGATCTTGACTTTGAGACACTTCTCTGCTTGAAGTTTCTTTGTTCAGATCTTCCCCTGACCACCAAGCCCTCTCCACCATCTTCTTTATAATCAGTTCTCTTCTTCAATTCCTTTGAATTGAAAGCTGCCAGCACTTCCTCCATGGTAAGAGTATCACTACCATACATCAAAGTATCCACAAAGTGCCCATAAGATGATGGGAGAGAGGTCAAGAATATGATCGCTTGGTCTTCATCATCCAATTCAACTTCAATGTTTTCAAGATCTAACACCAGCTTGTTGAATTCGTCAGTATGATCTTCAATTGACTTCCCATGCGCCATTTGAAAAGTGTACACACGCTTCTTAAGATACAACCTGTTCGCAAGAGACTTCGTCATGTACATGCTTTCTAATTTTGACCAGACCCCTGCCGCCGCCGTCTCCTTCGATACTTCTCTCAGTACCCGATCATCAAAGTTCAAGATAATAGAACTGTGTGCCTGTTCAGGCATCTCCTTCTTCTCCTTGTTTGATATTGTGTTCGGCAACTTAGATTTTCTAGCCAAGGCATCTACCACTCGTTGATGAACGAGCAATGCCTTCATCTTTAGTCGCCATAACCCAAAGTCGTTTTCCCCGTCGAATTTCTGAATCTTAAACTTTGTTGACACCATCGTTACCGCCGAATGATCTTTGATTGAATCTTGTTCCTCAATTGAGCCGCTAACCAGGCTCTGATATTAATTGTTACACAATTGAGTACAAGAATGCACAATTCAACAACTACAAGAAACGAAGAAGACGAACTTCAAGAATGCAAGAAAGAACTTTATTCAAATGATTATGGTGATTGTAAACTGTTGTTAATCCTCTCAAAAGATTACACATGATCCCTATTTATAACACTAATTGACCAACTAACTATAACAGGCAAATTACACACTCAACATATAATTGAAAATTTACACTTAGGACCCTATACTAATACTTCAGAAGCAGGAAGTATCATTTGGAAAACTTTCGAAGTAAAACTCTAACACTTCCAATACTTCCAAAGTAAACATAACCTTCGGAAGATTCTGACTAAGCTTCGGAAGAATCAGATTAAGCTTCAAAACACTTCCGATTTTGGAAGATTTCAGCCAAGCTTAGGAAGAAATATGTCAAGCTTCGGAAGATAATTAACTTCGGAAGAAACAATTGTTTTGACTTTTATATCTCATAGTTTTCATAAGAGAGGCCCATTGTTATTAAGAAAAATATTAGAATTGGGTGCTTGCATTGTCTACATAACATTGGTCAGGGGTTGTGGCCCTTCTCATGATGAGTCTAAGGCAGGATGAAACCGTTGAAACTTATCATAAGTTGGAGAAATAGACAGGCCTAAGGGAAAACTTAGGTGTAGCATGGGTTCTCAAGATATGACTTACAATTCTCGAGCAAGTTGCACCTTCACTTATCCTAAATGTTTTTAAGAGATGGCCAAGCAATGATGGTGAGAGTGGATAAAAAAAATTAACTTAATCTATATGAGTGAAGATAATCACTGCCTGGATTTATGAGATGAGTGAAGCTAATCATTACCAGGAATAGTCACATGTTCAAGGGGTGATTAGTTTCCTATTAGTGAAGTATGTGATTGTTACCTTCTTAGTGAGATGTTACATTCTCACCGGTTTAGAGTGAGGACCAGTGAAGAACAACTCTTGGTGGAAGGCTAAGGTGAGCTTGTTAACACCTACCCAACCATATAAACCCTTGTGTTTATGACACTATAAGGTGCAGGGGGTGTGGGGGTGTTATCCAGAAAGTACATACTTTAAACTATTATAGCCATCAACCAACCACAATATGTCATCTTATTTCACCTAAAACTATCCAAAACTCAGGAAACACTCATAAAAAACTACCCTACTAACTAACGTTCCTTTACCGTTCAACGGTCAAAAACACACTCATCCACACAACTTGTTGCAAGAGTTGTTGTACCCGTCTACCCGTGTGTCAACTTGCCCGCCTCTACCCCCTATCCTTGTATGTGGCGGTGTTATCATTACTACCCGCAAGAACCAAAGAAGATGTGGTAAAACGCCCTCTTCACCCTAACCCTAAACTATTTACTTATTGTTGTTTAATCTTTAAGCATTTATAAGAAATTTCTATCTAACAAATAAAAAGTTGGGTTATCAATATTATTAAGAAATTTAAAAAAAATTATTCACACTCCCTTTGTTCCTTCAACATGTTTTACACATCATATGTACAATTGTAAAAAATCAAAACAAAGTTTTTTTAAAAAAGTAATGCGTGCGGAAAATATCTACCTGACATTCCCAACTACCAAAATGTTGTAAATCTTTCATCATCAATGATGCTGCACCCTTCCATAATTGTAAGAACCAATCAACCGCCTTCATGTATGCTAAGTTAATTTCGAAACCTTTTTTTTAATAATCAGATTAAAAGTAAGTCAATTGAAATAATATTAGAAATATTTTTTCAATGATCCGATTTAAAAAGAATTTTACCCAAATCTTGAAACTATTTTCAGTCACAAAGATAACATAAATACTAATCTAGTAATCATACATAAAGTTTCTTATTTTTTATCCCAACATTTTAGTTTCTACTCTCGACGATGTGGGAAATGGAATAGTGGTAAATGTCTCTCATACATGCATAAAAGTATTTGGTTACTAAACTAAAAGGATTGTATTTCTCGGTTGGTACATTAAGAGCGTGTTTGGCCTAGTTTTTTTTTAACAAAGCTTATAGTTTTTTTTAGCTTTTTTTACAAAATAAGCTTAACTTGGTGTTTGATTTAGTTTTTTTTAAGCTTATGCTTATTAGCTTATATAAGCTAATTTGATAAGCTTATTTGAAGATGGTTTTTTAGCTCATTTGAAAAAACTTATTTGTGTAAGGGTGTAAGTTACTCATTTGCCATTAAATAGTGGTGGATTAATAATTATTGAAGCAACTTATTACCGTAATAAATTAAAGAATGGTGAATTTAACGTATAATTAATAAGAGGCAAATGGTGGATAACTAATAAGAGGCAACTTATTACTTTAATAATTTACCAACTTATTGACGCATAATTAATAAGAGACAAATGGTGGATTTTCGGAGAAATGTCATTGAACGAACTTTAACTACCATCATTCATCATTAAGAAATGTCATTGAATGAACTTTTGGAGTATGGAATGCTAGATGAGAGATATTACAACATATGCATGTCAATTACACCTACGACACACAAGTGAAGATCGTGCTAGCATCTATGGTAATTCATAATTATATTAGAAGAAAAGATACATGTGATAAAGGATTTAACAAGGCGCAACAAGAATCTTGTACTTCAAACAATGGTATTGATAGTCGAGGATCTAGTGACATTAATGAAATAGATGAAGACACAAGTACACAATGTAGAATAGATGATTTATACATTAGTGCAGTTAAAGATATGATTATAGGAGATCTAACCAAACCAAATGAATGTTTATTGAATATTAGTGTATTTTTGTAGAAGTTTTACATCATTCTCGATATAAATTTATCCACAAATGATGGTATAACTCATAAAAACAAAGTAGATACATATAAAATATAAGTTATGTGATAATATGTAAACATGCCCCTTTTGGTTATTTTACTAACATAAGCTAAAGAAAAAAACTAACACAACAACTTAAAAAAAGCTTATCAACTTGTAGAATATAAGCTCATCCAAACATTTAAAAAAAGCTTATCAAATAATAGAAAATAAGCTATAAGCTACTTTAAAATATAAGTATCCTATCAAATTCTTTGAGCGCTAATCGTCATAATAAATTGTTTCCTTTTAGATGTGTATTTAATTAATAACTGTTATTGTTTTAATCTTTCAGTTAATTAAATTTGTAACACTAACATTTTTAAAATTACTGAACAGGTTCTACAACCAAAAATCCGGCCGTTCGATGACTAGTCTAGTTTTAAAGGCATTGAATATGGCTAAAATACAAACCTAAATTTGGGCCATCATGCAATTAATTCTGAAACTATTTGCTAGTGTATTCTTTGGGATAATCGATAAAGAATTGATGAAGATCTGGGCGTCTATGAGTTGGATAATAATGGAGTCATATTAACCGTAAGAGGTATGCTCCACAATCAAAATTACAGTGATTTTAAAAGTATAATAGATATAAAATAGAAAATATGTGTTTGTTGATTAAAATAAAAAATAAATAATAATAGGTCACACTAAACACAAGTAAGCTATTTTTTATTTTTACTTGTTGCTCCTTTTTTCACCTTACATATAAGAAATATCTCTCCCCTTTCAAAAACGAAAAACAAAAATATAATAATCTTGATTTGATATTTTGAATGGAGTACCACGAAAATTCAAGGGAATGCAATAACTAGCATTGATACATCTATATAAGTTGACCTCAATTCATCATTATCATATCACTCTTGCTTGCTATATTCTCTCATGAGTTGCTCGAGACAAATGAAACAGCTTTTCAAGTTCAAACATGAGAACTTGATCATTCACACATATTTACCAACCCTTTTAAAAGTTTTGTGGTTTATCCTTCTTTGTTTTGTTATAAATCAAATTCAAGAACCGATCTTTTTAGCACTCTTTGTTGTGTTCTTGATTGTTGTGTTTAAAACACACTTCATATCTTCTTCTCCACCAATCTATCTTGTAGACTACTCATGCTTCAAGCCACCAGACTACTGGAGAGTACCCTTTTCATCGTTCCTCGAGCACTCGAGAATCATTCACTCTCTTGATCAAGAAAGTGTTGATTTCTTGTCTAAAGTCTTAGTGTCTTCAGGGCAAAGTCAAAGTACATGTGTTCCTCCAGCCCTTCATTATATCCCACAAAGATCAACAGATGAAGATGGCATTAGAGAAGCTCAAACACTTCTCTTCCCAGTGTTTGAAGGCCTTTTAACCAAAACACACCTCTTTCCTCGAGATATCGACATCATTATCACCAATTGCAGTGGCTTTTGCCCTTCTCCTTCACTATCCGCTATGATCGTCAACAAATACTCCATGCGAGAAGACGTAAAGAGTTTCAACATCAGCGGTTCGGGCTGTAGCGCGAGTGCATTAGCCGTTGATATGGCGCAAAACCTCTTGAAAGTTCATAAGAACTCCAATGCTGTGATCCTCAGTACAGAAATATTATCCACCGGTTGGTATGCAGGAAAAGAACGACCCATGATGGTGACCAATTGCGTCTTCCGATTAGGTGGTGCAGCTATTCTCATCACCAACAAAACATCCGCTAGAAAGATCGCTAAATACAGATTAATACACACGCAACGAACACAAAGCGCGTTCGACGATATAGCGTATAACTGCGCAATGCGTGAGGAAGACTCCATAGGCATCTCCGGGGTTACTCTCAAACCAGATGCACTACTAGCCGCTGGAGATTTACTCCGAACAAGCTTTCAACTTCTGGGTGCTTCAATTCTTCCATTAGAGGAGAAGATCCGATACGGGATTTCGATAATTCGAAAGAAATTCTTCGACAAATCGATGGAGCTTTACGTACCGAACTTTAGGAAGGTGATACAGCATTACTGTTTGCCAACATCTGGGAAGGCGGTGGTATTGGAGATAGGGAAGAAGATGAAGTTGAACGATGAAGAGATTGAAGCTGCATTGATGACATTGCATAGGTTTGGGAATCAATCATCTTCCTCATTGTGGTATGAGTTGGCTTACATTGAAGCAAAGGAGAGAGTGAAGGAAGGAGATTGTGTGTTGCTTCTTGGGCTTGGGAGTGGGACTAAATGTACTGGGCTGGTTTGGGAGTGTAACAGGCCCATTAAACGTGAGGCCCAAAACAGCCCATGGGCTGATTGTATCCATAGCTATCCTGTTTCGTATAAAAGATGATTAAATTGGGTCTTGTGAGACGGGAGGTCGGGAGGTGCCACAAATGGGCTTGAGGAAGTCGCTATACACGTTGTCACCTTACACCTATATTAAAATATTTTAATTTTGTTGTGTTAAAATTGTTCATTGTTGCTATAGTTTCAATATAAGTGATTGCTTTACTTGATCTTAATGTTAATTGTATATTTTTTTAATTTTTGTCTTCAGTTAAATTTGTGTATGTGTATTTTACTATATTTCAAACAACAATGTATTATTAATATACTCATGTGCATTAGTGTATGTTCTAAGTAGTTGGTTTTTTAATATGGATGTGTACACGTGTAATTAAAACAATAATATATTATGTGAAATGTTTACAAGTGTAAGTTCTACCTATGGTTGATGTAATGTAGATAGTACGGGGACCAATTCTATTAATTTTATTTTTGTAGGGTGTAGAATTGTAATAATTCACCTATTAATAGTTCGTTAATAGGAGGGCTAAATAGTAGTTTTCTTTTGTACTTTCACACAGATAGAGTTCATGTTTTTCCTTTGTAATTGTTCGTATTAATCATAGTGAAATAATTTGCATTCTTGTGTTGATTGTTGTGTAATCGATTGCTTCGAGTTCATAATTTTTGATGTAGATTGGTTTAATCTTTCTACAATTGGTATCAGAGCCAGGTTAGAGGCTCAATTGAGGAACAAGATTCAATCAAAGATCGTTCGGCGGTAACGATGGTGTCAACAAAGTTTGAGATTGAGAAATTTGACGGGAAAAACGACTTTGGGTTATGGCGACTGAAGATGAATGCATTGCTCGTTCATCAATGAGTGGTGGATGCCTTGGCTAGAGAATCTAAGTTGCCAAACACAATGTCAGACAAGGAGAAGGAGATGCTTGAACAGGCACACAGTTCAATCATCTTGAACTTGGGTGATCGGGTATTGAGAGAAGTATCGAAGGAGACGACAGCGGCAGGGGTCTGGTCAAAATTGGAAAACCTTTACATGACGAAGTCTCTTGCGAACAAGTTGTATCTCAAGAAGCGTTGTACACTTTCCAAATGGCGCCTGGGAAGTCAATTGAAGATAATACTAACGAATTCAACAAGTTGGTGTTAGATCTTGAAAAAATTGAAGTTGAATTGGATGATGAAGACCAAGCAATCACAATCACTTGTAATCATTTGAATAAAGTTCTTTCTTGCATTTCTTAAAGTTCGTCTTCTTCATTGTTGAATTGCGCATTCTTGTACTCAATTGGTATAACAATTGTTGAATGCATTCATGCAAACTTATGGGGCCCTACAAGAACCAATTCTCTTAGTAGAGAAAGATACTTCTTGTCTATCATTTATGATAGATCAAGAAGGGTTTGGGTATATATCCTTAATCATAAGGATGAAGCATTCTTAAGGTTTAAAGAATGGAAGCAGCTGGTTGAAACACAGACAGGTAAAAGGTTAAGAAACTAAGAACTGATAACGGTATGGAGTTTTGCAGTTCTTTGTTCAATCAGTTTTGTAAAGAACATGGCATTAGTAGGCATTTGACAGTGCCATACACCCCTCAGCAAAATGGATTAGCTGAGAGAATGAATAGGACCTTGTTTAACAAGGTCAGGTGCATGTTGTCCGATTCAGGAATGCCGAAGTCCTTTTCGCAGAGGCAGTGACAACTGCAGCCTATCTTGTTAACAGGTCTCCTTCATCAGCCATAAATATGAAGACTCCTATTGAGGTATGGACTGGTGTTAAATTGCGGTCATTTAAGGGTGTTTGGTTCTTTAGCCTATGCTCATGTTAAGAAAGACAAACTTGATCCTAAAGCTTAAAGATGTGTGTTGCCGAGCTACCCTGAGGGTGTAAAAAGCTACTGATTGTGGAGGATTGATTAAAGGTGGCCAAAAAAATCGGTTCGGGAACAGGTTTGGCCGAAAAAACCGGAACCGGTTTCTGGCCCAGACCGGTTTGGCCCAAACCGGTCCCGAACCGGTCTGAACCGCCGGTTCCTACACCGGTTGGAGGTTTCGTATGTTGAAACCGGTTTCAAACCGTTCCGATTCCAAACTGGTTCCAAATCGGTGCCCAAACCGGTTTTCAAACCGGTTCCCAAACCGGTTTTCAAACCGGATTTCAAAAAAGTAGCCGTTATATAACGGCTATATAGCCGAAAATTTGATCGATGTCGAAGTATCAATCAAATAAGATGTTAAAATGTGTGTTCCTATTCACCTTAAACTAGTTAGGGTAAGTAGGGTTGTCGATCCTCGTGGAATTAGTGGTCGGTGTATTGTACTTTAATTTATGAAATACTAATTAATTAAATTAACAAATTACTTAACTATTGCCTCTTGGCTGTGAAAATTGGATTTTTGGAATAATTAATAAATAAACTAAGAAAACAACTTGGAAAGAATCAAACTTGATTAAGAAAACGATTATAAGAGAAAGTAATCCACTTCGGTTCTAGGTTTGGTTTTCAGCAATTGTTTAGTTTAACTTTAAGGAAAATCCTTAATAGGGATTCTGTACGTGCTATGATTAAGTTATATCGATAATCAGGACTTAATGGGTCTTGATACACAATACCAATTCAATTAGAAACCAAAACTTGCAATCATATAATTTCCGGAAGATTAAATGATATTCAACTAAAAGTTTACCAACATCGTTGTTTAAATAATCAAAATACAAGTTAAACTCATAAAAGAACTTAACGGGTTCTAAAGTTTAATCCCAACAAAGTTAAACAAAAACAAAAACCTAATCACACAAAACCTAATACCCGAAGTCGATCACGAGAGGATTAGCCGCTCATCGTTCTTGAATGATCTTCAAAACCGTTGTTGATTTGCATTCCGGATGATTGAATCTTGTTTTTGAGAGTTGGAATGGTGAAAAATTGATCTCAGATCGCCAAAATTCGTCTCTAAACGTTCTAGGTCAATGGGAATCAAGTGGTGGCTAAAACCTAAATAAAACGCGTATTTAAGGGTTTTTAAAAAGGGTCCTGGCGTAGGCTACGCCAGCCAGCGTAGCCTACGGTGGGGTGTATTCTGCTGATTTTTTACTTGAGCTGGCGTAGCCTACGGTGGCTACAGTAGGCTACGGTGGAAGCCTTTCTGCTGCACTTTGAAACTTCGTTTCTTGACCCCTCCAATGACTTGTTTTATCATGTAAGCTTCCAAATTCCTTGTTTTTCCTACAAAATCACTTCCAACTCATAGTCAACCTATTCAACTCAATCACATGCATATAAACGAATAATCATACGTAATATTTAACGTTTAAACACTTAAAATCTCATTCCAACGCACATACATCACATCCCCACACTTAAGCTTTGCTTGCCCTCAAGCAAATCTAATTCAAAACATTTAACAACATTATAAACCAAAATCCTTTGCTATGTCTTAGCTATGGTTCAAAGTCATATCCATTCCAGAATTTCAATAATCATGTTTGATTAACAAGTAAAGGATGTACATTTAATTCAAAATAGAATTTGACTAATTAAACCTAACAATCTTCCGGCTTTTATTGTCATGCGAACACCCCCTCACCATTTTTCACTCCTCTCGGTTTATTTCTGGATTGTGAAAATTGCACCAATATATCACTCGAAAGGTCCACATATGAAACTTTGTTGTCATATACTTGGGTGACAATCAAGCTTCCACGGTAATAAATTGACCATGCACACATCAAAAGGACTTACAGGTTTTGGGCTTAGGTTAAGGTAGGAATGATTGGCTGTGAGTGTGGCTAAAATATAAATTAAGCCAATACCAACTGTTGACATCCTTATTGACATAACTATTATTCAAACAAGCAAACGCATGGGTGCATATTTAACCCATAACCAACAATTTGCATCTTTCTTTTCTTTCTCTTTTTTTTTTCTTTTTTTTTTTCTAGTTTTTTTTATTATTATTTTTTATTTTTTATTATTTTTTGCTTTTATCATAAATCAAATACTGAAGCTAGTCTGAATGTTATCAACAGTGGTAACTTGGTCACATTGGGTAAAATTTGATTTGGGTTTTATTGATATGGGTTTGTCAAAATAAACGGTTTAAGGCTCGAAAGTGGCTACTAGGGGGAATTTTAGGTAAAGTGATGAAACACAAAAATTGGTATTAAAAGAAAAGGAATCCTAGATTGCCTTGATCATCTATGTGCACTTATCAAATTTACCGTCTCAATATGTATCAACTCACACAAGTTCTAACACAAAGAATCATATGGCCTACACTCAACAATTGAAACAATTTATATGTGAACTAACAATCTAGTAAGCTTCAAAATCTCACCAAGTAGGAATTAGGGTTGCCGGCGTGTGCATGCTTTTATTACACCATTAGCCTGTTAACCCTAACTAGGCAGTTCTTAATTTTTTCTAAAAATCTTGCTAACATCATTATTTTTGCTATCTTAGAATTAGACCATGACTAAGGACCCTTACATCAAACATGACAAGAATAATTGGTATGCTTGTTGTTTTCATGTTTGATTGATTGCTTAAAAACAATAAAATTTTTCCAAATTTTCCCTCATCCCCACACTTGAGATACGTTGTCCCCAATGTGTGGTATTTAAGTTAAGTGTGTGAGTTTTTTTTTTCTTCTTTGAAAATCAATTTATTCAATTAATCAACACAAACGACTTTTCCAACCCGAACCGACCCAGACACAAACGTAACGATTATCAAAATAACTACTTAAATAGACATATCAAACACAAAACATAAAAATTAAATTCGGGTTGCCTCCCGATTAGCGCTAAGTTTTAGGTCTTCAGCCAGACCGTACCTACGACCACTCATGGTGGTCGAGTAGGATGCTTGACTCCAGTATTCTTCAAATGATCCGGCAGTTCTTCAACTAGATCGCATTGTGGCCCAAACATTAATGCCTCAACTCTGTCTTTTATAGGATCAAGTGGATCGCCAACTTTTTTCTTCATTTTAGGTTTCACATCTTTTGTTTCCAACTTCATAATTGGCTCTTTCTTTTCTTTTAAATCCACCAATTCCTTCAAGTCCACATGCTTATCCCTATCATACTCAAAATCATTCTTAAAAGTGGTGTTCATGCTTACATGTGAAGTATAAGTAGGAACACACACGTTAGTCATATGAGTTTCGTAAGTCATGTCAATTGTTCCATCCCGACAATTGATTTGAGCATTCGCAGTTGCTAAAAATGGTCGACCCAATATGACATTCGGTTGCTCATTCGTTCTCACTGGTGCAAAATCGAGCACCATAAAGTCCACAGGGTAGTAAAATTCTCCCAACTTGATTATAACATTCTTTACCATCCCCCGAGGACATTTTTGAGTCAAGTCAGCTAACACCACAGTGGTGTCAACTTTCTCTAAAGGACCGAAGTCATACTGATCATATAACATACCTGGCAAGATACTAACAGCTGCTCCATAATCCAAAAGTGCTCTTTTTATCTTCAACTTCCCCACTTTTATTGGAATGATGGGTGCTCCTGGGTCACTCTCTTCCACTGTATCGGCTTTCTCTTCCTTATCTGTAACTTGTTGTGAAAAAGAAGTAAAGTCATTATCAATAATTTTAGAGTCAGGAAGGATACTAACCGAATTGATATGAACAGTTCTCATGTTTTCTGTGTTGGTTCCTTGATGTTGAGGATTGACTGTGGTATCACTCGGTAGCTTTTCATGGTTCCTTTTAATTTGAGCCACATCCTCTGCAAGTTGACCCACTTGTTTATTTAAGGCTTCATAAGCCTTGTCCCTAATTTCATTTTCTCTCTTGTTCTCTTTCATATTCTCTTTCATCATGTTCATCAAAGCATCCAACTTTGCATTTGTAGATTCTTCACCCCAACTACTCCAGTTTGAGAATTATGTTGATGGTTTCGTGATGAACTTCCTTGTTGGCCCCCGTGGTTGTAACTCCCTTGATTGTTTCCTTGAGCATACGAAGTTCTTTGATAACCACTTGGATTGTAATTCCCATGTGCTCGGTTAGGGTATGTGGGAACACCTTGGTTATTACCTTGAAAGTTAGGATTCATTTGGCTTGAAGCATTCCATACTTAAAATTAGGATGGTTTCTTAGTCCGGGATGATAAGTATTGGAATTCATATCGAATTGCTTTCTATCTCCGTAAACTTGATTAACTTCCTCTTTTCTTTCTATCACTAACTGACACGCATCAACATTATGACCTAACTCACCACATTCTTCACACACATCGTATCCTACAGTTGCAACCTCCTTTGTACCCGTTCGCCCTAACCTTGCCAATTGTCTTTCCAATGCTGCAATCCGCTCCTTAGTCTCATAGTCAACCGTGGTTGATCGTACCGAATTAGGTTTAGATCGTCTATTGGCAGAGGCTTGCGCCTTGGAGTTTCTACACATTCTTTCTAAAAATTCCCAGTCGGCATCTTCATGATTGGAAAGGAATGTGCCATTGCTTGTAGAATACAAATATTTTCTTTCCTCAGTCGTCAATCCATCCGAGAAAGCCTTTATCAACTCCCAACGTTCAATTCCATGGTGTGGACACATGCGAATAAGTTCCTTAAACCTCGTGAATGCTTCATGAAATTGTTCCCCTGCTTGTTGTTGGAAAGATCGAATAGCCTCTCTTGCGTCACTGGTCTTACCCATAGAGTAATATTCATCTAAAAATATTTGTTGCATTTCTTGCCATGTGTGAATACTATTGTCAGGCAAGGTAAGGAACCATTGCTTAGCTCTGTCTTTCAAAGTGAATTGGAACAATCGCAACCTCACTTCATCTTGTGTGAAGTGATTCCCACCAATAGTGCTACATATTGCATCAAATTCAGCAAGATGCACATATGGTTCTTCTGTTGCAGTACCTCTAAATGCGGAAGAATAGTGAGATAGTGAGGGCGTACATCAAAAGCTCTTCCTCTACGATTTGGAGGTGCGATGGGATTTGGATTTTCAGAAATAGCCGGTCTAAAATGGCTATCCACACCTTGTACTTGAGCTCTTTGAAGTCTTCTTGGCTGATTGACATTATTATTAACCCTACCCCTTTGTTGGTTGATAGGTGGTGCATCCCACCCATGTTGATCATTCCTCCAATTGTTATTTCCGTTTTGTCCATCACCTCCACCAAAATTTCCATTCCAAGCATCATAATTTGCACCGTTATAGGGTTCTTCATTGTTATCCCATTCATCTTCATAATTCTCATCACCTGTGTGAACACTATGCATGCTTACATGATCAAAGTCGTCTCCTTGATTGAGGTTATTTTGATTCATATTATTGTTGGGAGGTGGTTGGTTTAGGTTGTTGTTGTGGTTGTTATTTGGTGGTGGGGGGGATTTGGGTTTTGGTGTTGGTTATTGGGAGGAGGGTTTGGATTTTGAGGTGGTTGGTTGTTTGGATTATCCATGTGAGTTGAATCAGACAAACTATCAGCTGCTTGTTCGATAGCTTGTGAAATTGATGTAGTTGGTAACCCTGATCGATGCAAAACACGATTATACCTTGCTGATCTTTCTATCTCTGGATCAAACACTAGCGGTGATTTCCTGCCCGAATATCGAGTATGCATACAATCTGTCACCTGCACACTTAAACTACCAAGCGTAACACGAAAATAAAAACAATTAAAATAAAACAAGTAACAAAAAAGATTTTTTTTTTTTTTTTGAAACAAATAAAATAACAAAACACCAAGCGCACCGATTCCCCGGCAACGGCGCCAAAATTTGATCGATGTCGAAGTATCAATCAAATAAGATGTTAAAATGTGTGTTCCTATTCACCTTAAACTAGTTAGGGTAAGTAGGGTTGTCGATCCTCGTGGAATTAGTGGTCGGTGTATTGTACTTTAATTTATGAAATACTAATTAATTAAATTAACAAATTACTTAACTATTGCCTCTTGGCTGTGAAAATTGGATTTTTGGAATAATTAATAAATAAACTAAGAAAACAACTTGGAAAGAATCAAACTTGATTAAGAAAACGATTATAAGAGAAAGTAATCCACTTCGGTTCTAGGTTTGGTTTTCAGCAATTGTTTAGTTTAACTTTAAGGAAAATCCTTAATAGGGATTCTGTACGTGCTATGATTAAGTTATATCGATAATCAGGACTTAATGGGTCTTGATACACAATACCAATTCAATTAGAAACCAAAACTTGCAATCATATAATTTCCGGAAGATTAAATGATATTCAACTAAAAGTTTACCAACATCGTTGTTTAAATAATCAAAACACAAGTTAAACTCATAAAAGAACTTAACGGGTTCTAAAGTTTAATCCCAACAAAGTTAAACAAAAACAAAAACCTAATCACACAAAACCTAATACCCGAAGTCGATCACGAGAGGATTAGCCGCTCATCGTTCTTGAATGATCTTCAAAACCGTTGTTGATTTGCATTCCGGATGATTGAATCTTGTTTTTGAGAGTTGGAATGGTGAAAAATTGATCTCAGATCGCCAAAAATTCGTCTCTAAACATTCTAGGTCAAATGGGAATCAAGTGGTGGCTAAAACCTAAATAAAACGCGTATTTAAGGGTTTTTAAAAAGGGTCCTGGCATAGGCTACGCCAGCCAGCGTAGCCTACGGTGGGGTGTATTCTGCTGATTTTTTACTTGAGCTGGCGTAGCCTACGGTGGCTACAGTAGGCTACGGTGGAAGCCTTTCTGCTGCACTTTGAAACTTCGTTTCTTGACCCCTCCAATGACTTGTTTTATCATGTAAGCTTCCAAATTCCTTGTTTTTCCTACAAAATCACTTCCAACTCATAGTCAACCTATTCAACTCAATCACATGCATATAAACGAATAATCATACGTAATATTTAACGTTTAAACACTTAAAATCTCATTCCAACGCACATACATCAGCCGTTATATAGCCGTTTTTGACCTTTTTTTGGTGTTTTTTTTTCATTTTACCCCCATTAAGCTAGTATAAATATGTATTGGATGTTTTGGTTGAACCACAACAACTTAAAACGCTCTCTACTCTCAAAAAAGCCCTCTATTCTCAAATACGCTCAATACTTTCGTTCAATTCAAAAAAAACTCTCAATACTCTCGTTCATTTCAAAATGGTTTCATCAAGTGCTCAATCATCCGCTGGTTGTGATGCGTCTTCAAGCAACGTGGTGGTCGCAATCCTTCCTACGAATAGGAACCCCGAAATATGGTGCAATTACGATTTATGTCAAATGGCTAGCGGTCCAAACAAAGCTCGTTGCAAGTATTGTCATAAGTTTTTCAAAAAAGATGCAAATACAACTTTGAAAAACCACATTGCGAATAAATATTGTAAGGCTTTGAAAGGTGAACCGTTTCAAGGTCAAGCTTCGATGACAAGCGAAGGGAATGTTTGGGCTTATGACGTTGATGCGGTTCGTGAGCAAATTGCGCATTTTGTAATTCAAGAAAGCTTGTCATTCAAACATTTCGACAATGAATGTTTGACTCGGTTAATTCAACGAACTCTCCAACCGCGATACTCACATGTAAGTAGTGCTACACTTAGAAGAGATTGCTTAAAAATGTGGAAAAAAGCTAAAAATGAATTAATATCTTATTTTGAAAATTTACAAACCGGTGTTAACTTAATAGTGACGTTTGGTCGACTCCGCACGGTTCACCGGACTCGTACATTTGTGTCACCGCCCATTGGGTTGAACCCGGTTCGTGAAAAATGATGAAACGTACGATTACATTTGAATTGTTTGATTATCCTCACACCGGGCAAAAGATTTTTTATCTTATTGATAAAGTTATTAAAACGTATAAATTAGAAAACAAAATATTTTATATATCTTTTGATAACGCGTCAAATAATACGCTTGCGATAGAACATCTAAAATTAAAATATAAACCAATTTGTGACGGTATGTTTTTTCATAGTCGATGTGTTGCGCACATCATAAACTTAGCCGTTCAAGACTATTTAAAAACTATTGAAACGGTAAAAGATAGTTTTAAAAGAATGTTACGTGATATTTTTAGCAGTAACCAAAGATATAGTAGGTATCGCAAGTTTTGTAAAGACGCAAATTCCTAATGTTTAGGTCCGAATTGGGACGTACTACAAGATGGAATTCGATTTGTAACATGTTTTAAAAAGCTATTGACCAAAAAGAAAGTTTAATAGTCTTTCATAATACTTTGGTGAGTCGTGAAAAGGCTTCGACTTACCATTCATCGGGTTGGGCTATTATTAAAGAAATAACCAAAATGCTTAATGTTTTTAAAACAGCAGCTACTTGTCTTTTTGGAGTTTATTATCCAACAAATCCATTAGTACTTCACTAAATTTACTTAATGACTTCAAAATTAAATGAGATGTCGTGTAGGGGTAGACCTTATTCCGATATGATACCAAAAATAAAAGAAAAACTTAAAAAATATTTTAAAGATATACCTCCGGTTATTACATGTGCCGCTGCCTTAAACCCTTGTTTAAATACGTCGGGGGTTGAAACTTTACTTGATAAAATTACTTTTAATTTGGATTTAGAAGAAGAAAATCCATATTATGCTCAAAGTGCAAAAAATAATTTTAACACACATTTAGGCCAAATGTTTGATGTTTATTTAGCAAATATGATGAAACATCAAACATACATGAGTTTATGCGACATGTGGCACATGACGAAGGTTCAAGTGATCCAATGTTTGCTTTGTATAATACTTTAAGAGATGAATGTAATAAACGTCAACGTGGTAACACTCCGAGTAGTGAAATCGGGAGGTATAGTGGAACAAACTTTTTATCCACCATGACTCCACAAGATTTTAAAAATTTTGACTTGCTGACTTGGTGGAAAGGTAAGGAAGATCAATTTCCAATCCTATCCACCATGACCCGAGATTTACTAACCGTCCAAGCTTCCACGGTAGCTTCGGAATCTGTTTTTTCTGTTAGTGGTAGGATTATATCAATACGAAGAACCCGACTCACTCCCGAAGCAGTTGAAATGTGTATTTGCTTGAAGGATTATTTGGATGCAGGTGAAAGAATACAAGACAAATGCTCACTTGAAGGAGAATTAGAATATGAAGCCGAAATATATGAAGATGAAGTAGATGATGGATTGACACCTAGAATGACCGATGATGAAGCGGCATATGACAAGTTCCTTCGTAATAGCTCGGTTTTGGTGGCGAAGAATAAAGTTTACGTCATTTGAATTGTTTATATATTTTGAATAGTATCTTTATTTTATATTTTATGTCATCTTTGATAAAAATAAATAATCATATTTAATTTTTCATGTATCATAAATCATAATTATATTTTTAATTAAAGTTTTATGTTTTATGTTTTAATATTTATAAATAATTTATATAAATGTATAATCTTTGATAAAAATAAATAATGTTTTAGATCAATTGAACAAGTTTTGAAGAATTTATTGTGTGAAAAACTTCTAAAATTTGGCTAAGTGTTCAGGCGCATGAGCACTATTTGGGCGCATGATTGTTTGGAGCATGAGCACAATTTGGGCGCATGACTGTTTGGCGTATGAGCACTATTTGGGCGCATGACTGTTTGGGCGCATGAGCACTATTTGAGCGCATGAGCTTTGTTTGGGTGCATGAGCACTGTTTGGGCGCATGCTTTGTTTGGGCGCATGAGCACTGTTTGAGCGTTTGAAAACTGAGTGAAATTTTTAATTTAAAAAAAAAAAGAAAACCCAAACCGGTTTGGGCCCAAACCGGTTTTCAAACCGGCCCGGACCGGTTCGATAGGTTTGAATATCCTAGCCCTGAAACCGGTTTAGGAACCGAACCGGTTTGGAGTTCAAACTGGTTGAAAATAAACCGGTTCAAACCGGACCGGTTTGAAACCGAACCAGTTTGGCCCCAAAAACCGGTTTGTACACCTCTAGGATTGATGATGGTAGTCCTAAGGTAATAATCAGCAGAGATGTAGTCTTCAGGGAAGAGATAGTTTATAGAGATCTGTTTGATAAGAAGAAAGAACAGGAGGAACTGGTAGATGGTGTTCAAATTGAGGTGGAGCCTAAAGCTTTCGAAGGTATTTTCAAAGCTTCCAAAGGCAGTTCCAAATCTTCCGAAGGTATTTCCAAATCTTCCGAAGGTATTTCTAAATCTTCCGAAGGCATTTCTAAATCTTTCGAAGGTATTAAAGTTTCTTCCGAAGGCACTTTTGAAGTAGGGGAAAGCTCACAGCAGGGTTCTCACTCTTCATATTCATTAGGTGAATATAGTTTGGCTAGAGATAGAGCCAGAAGGCAGCCTGTGATGCCTGCTAGATATAGAACTAATGAAGATATATCTGCATTTATGTTCAGTGTAGCTGCAGAAGAGTGTGTAATGGAACCAATGTCATATGGTGAGGCTGTTGAGTCAATTGATAGAGACAAATGGATGAGTGCTCTGTTAGATGAGATGGATTCTTTGAGAAAGAATAACACATGGGTGTTGGTAGACAAACCAGCAGGGCAGAAGTTAGTTGATTGCAAGTGGATGTATAAGCTGAAAGAGGGATTAACTAAGGCTGATCCACCAAGGTTTAAGGCCAGGTTGGTGGCTAGAGGTTTTACAATGAGGTTTTCTCTCCTGTGGTAAAACACTCTTCTATTAGAGTAATCATGTCCATGGTAGCTGCTAATAACATGAAGCTTGAACAACTTGATGTTAAAACAGCTTTCCTACATGGTACTCTAGATGAAGAGATCTATATGCAACAGCCAGCTGGGTTTGTACAACCAGGAGAAGAAGACAAGGTGTGTTTACTTAAAAGGTCTCTCTATGGGTTAAAGCAATCTCCCAGGTGTTGGTATAAAAGATTTAATGATTATATACTGAGTCAGCAATTTCATAGGAGTAGCTATGATAGCTGTGTGTATTTCAAGAGCTACAAGCCTGGTGAGTATGTTTATTTGTTACTCTATGTTGATGACATGTTAGTGTGTTGTAAGGATCAGTCTGAAATAGAGTTAACAAAGGAGCTGTTGCATAAGGAATTTAAAATGAAAGATCTAGGGAAAGCAAAGAAGATCTTGGGTATGGAGATTTCAATGGATTTGGTCAATCAGAGGTTATTCTTGACTCAACCGCATATATAGATAAAGTGTTAGCTCAATACTAAATGCTTGGTAGCAAGTATGTGCAGGCGCCTTTGGGTCAACACTTTAAGCTCTCATCAAAGGATTTTCCTACTCAAGAGGAGGATGCTAGAAGGATGCAGAAGGTACCCTATGCTAATGCTGATGGTTGCTTAATGTACTTAATGGTTTGTACCAGGCCAGATATTGCATATGCTGTAAGCATTGTTTGCAAGTATTTGTTAAATCTAGGTAAACTTTATTGGGAGGCAGTGAATTGGATTTTTAGGTATCTAAATGGTATAAAGGCATGTGGGATTAATCTTTGGTAAGTGTCAAGATTCACAACCTAGTATTCTTGGTTATGTTGATGCTGATTTTGCCAAGGATCTTGATAAAGGCAGATCTACCACTGGGTTTGTTTTCATGGTGTTTGGTGGTGTTGTGAGTTGGAAGTCTTCTCTTCAGCATGTGGTTGCTTTGTCAACTACTGAGGCTGAATATATTGCACTTACTGAGGCTGTAAACAAATCTCTTTGGTTGGGGGTTTTGTAACTGAATTAGGAGTTGAGTTGGTTGATACTTTGGTTCTATGTGACAATCGAGGTGCAGTGAGTTTGTCAAAGAATCAAGTATATCATGAACGAACTAAGCATATCAATGTGAGATTACATTTTATCCGAGAGGTCATTCGGTCTAAGAAGGTTAGAGTTGCTCATGTTGATACAGAGGATAATGCAGCTGATGCCTTAACCAAGGTGGTTTCTGGATCCAAGTTTACCGGGTGCTTGGAGATGTTAGATGTGGGCTAGAAATTGGTCATGTACTAAGGTGGAGAATGTAATGTAGATAGTACGGGGACCAATTCTGTTAACTTTGTTTTTGTAGGGTGTAGAATTGTAATAGTTCACCTATTAATAGTTCGTTAATAGGCGGGTTAAGTAGTAGTTTTCTTTTGCACTTTCACACAGATAGAGTTCTTGTTTTTCCTTTATAATCGTTCGTATTAATCATAATGAAATCATTTGCATTCTTGTGTTGATTATTGTGTAATCGATTGCTTCGAGTTATAATCTTCGGTGTAGATTGGTTTAATCTGACTTATGAAAATATGTACACCTGTGGGTATAAAACAACAGTAGGAATTTGGAATATGCATACACGTAGGTTATAAACAGGAATTTTTTATGTTATTTCAATGTGCATATGTATTTGCTTAGTTATGTCTTCGTAATATATAGATATACCATATACATTCTAAAAGACTTATTTCGAAGATATTAAAATCGTAAACTATAAGTTGAGTGTTAATTCTAAACTGTCTATTTGTTTATAAAATTGATCTTAAACTATAAGTTAAATCTTAAATTATAAGTCAGGTCTGAATTCTAAGATGAATGTCTATTTGTTTATAAAATCCATCTCTAACATGTTAACATGTGAAAGATCAAGCACCAAAACTGATCGAGTGATTCACCAACAACAAGATAGTCGGTCTATAGTCGCCCTTGGATCATCTGTCAACCTTCTGTCCAGGATCGACCAACACGTTCAAGCAGAAAGACGATTGTTGGTGTTGATACCATTAACGGAAACAACCCACTATGATACTGTTAGACTACAAACGCTTTGGTTAGAATCCCAACTTTAGTTTGTCCGTTTCTTGCTCTTGAAAACAGGAAGTAACCCGCGTGGGAAATATGAAAAGAAACGATAATGTAGGTTCCCAATAACCCAAATTGGTTTACATTTATCTATCTTCATGAATGCTGCTGCAACGTTTGACTTCACCTCTGCCATTATTGTAAGAAGCTACCAACCGCTTCATTTACGAAGTTCTATTTAATGCATTCTATATAGTCTCCCACAGTTCTTTCATCATCATCTTATGTCCATATTTTTAGATAATCTCCACACTTTCCATACACTTCTAGAATCTTACAACTATTAATTTTACCCAAATGCGGAATCCTTTACACGATTTTAAATTAAAGTATGATGTTATCCATACTATAAAATCAAGATAATGATATGAATCATACCAATCATGTTTGTTAGTTTCTTCAAGATAATATTAACATCAACTAACATACATACTCATATTTGTATTAACTGTAAGGAAGGACAAAAGAGTTAAAAAGGAGCTTAATTTAGAAAAGCTATAACTTGTGCTACGGCTGAGGTGATGTTCTCGTAATTAATGGATAGAAACGTTTCAAAAAGGTATAACTTGTGCTCCGGCTGCGATGCTCATAAGTAACGGATAGAAAAGTCACAATTTAATGCACGCTATCTAGTCTCCCTTAGTTCTCCTTTTAATCATTATCTTTTAGCCAAAGTTTATTTTAATATATCACCGCCTCTCAAAAAAAATTTGGCCATATTTTAAATAATCTCTTTCACTTCCCATACACCAATATAACCATCTTTCAGGTTAAAAAACTATAAAATCAAAAATTAACACATCATACGACGTTAACAAACTCATACTTGTATTAACTGTATAGAGGCAAACAACATAGCTCAATCTAATAAAGGTATAACTTGAGCTATGTCCAAGTAACTAGAATATTTTAAATTTAGAGAGCATATAGAATTTGTGTAGTGGTTTTTAGCTTGTAAATAGTTTTATAATGGTTTATGGAGAGTCCGCTATCTTAATGAGCGGACTCTGACTTTTTTAATTGTAATTCTTACGACATAGTGATCTAAGAAGCATGTGCCACGCCTAAAGTCCACTAGCCAGTAGTGGTTTTTAGCTTGTAAATGGTTTTATAGTGGTTTATGTAGAGTCCGCTATCTTAATAAGCGGACTCTGACTTTTTTAATTGTAATTCTTACGACATAGTGACCCAAGAAGCATGTGCCACGTCTAAAGTCCACTGGCCACCAAAACGGAGTCAGTGTCAGAAAAGAAAGAGTGAGCTCGTCAAAGTGGCAAACTCTCCACTCTCCATAAACCATTTTCAAACTAAAAATCACTACAAAGTACAAACTTTAAATCCCTGTAAACTTGAAATTTTCAAGTTACTAAGTTACTTGCTCCTTAGTAATGAATAGAAATGTATCGACACATGTTAATGTAAAACTACTTGCTGATGAATAATGCCATATCTGTGTGTTCAGATAATAATGCCATATCTAGCATTGATAGGAGTCATCTTCGTCAATCCACACACTTCTGCTCCCATGCATAAGTCTATATAACTTGAATCAAACTCATCCTTATCATATCACTATTGATTGTTCATCTTCTCTCTTTTACTCGACACAAATGAAACAGCTTTCCAACTTCAAACATGAGTATTTCACTCCCACTTTTCATAAAACTATACTCCCAACACTTCAAACATGTGTATCAACATGTTTAAAAGCATTGTGCTTTATCCTTCTTTGTTTAGTTTGTTTTCTTGTTGTTAATAAGCTTCAGGAACCTATCTTTTTAGCCCTCTTTGCTGTTTTCTTGATTGTTGTCTTCAAAACACACTTCATATCATCTTCTCAACCAATCTATCTAGTAGACTACTCATGTTTCAAGCCACCAAACTACTGGAGAGTACCCTTTTCATCGTTCCTCGAACACTCGCGAATCGTTCACTCCCTCGATCAAGATAGTGTTGATTTTTTGTCAAAAGTCTTAACATCTTCAGGTCAAAGTCAAATGACATACATTCCTCCAGCTCTACACTATATCCCACCAAGATCATCTCATGAAGAAGCCATTAAAGAAGCTGAAACTGTACTCTTCACAGTGTTTGAAGACCTTTTAACCAAAACCCAACTCACCCCTCAAGAAATTGACATCATCATCACCAATTGCAGTGGCTTTTGCCCTTCTCCTTCACTATCTTCAATCATCGTCAACAAATACTCCATGAGAGAAGATGTAAAGAGCTTCAACATCAGCGGTATGGGCTGTAGTGCGAGTGCATTAGCCGTTGATATGGCGAAACACCTTTTGAAAGTTCATAAGAACTCTAATGCTGTAATTCTTAGTACAGAAATTTTATCGAACGGTTGGTATGCAGGAAATGAACGACCAATGATGATCCTCAACTGTCTCTTTCGATCAGGTGGTGCAGCTATTCTGATCACCAACAAAACATTCTTCAAAAGGGTTTCAAAATACAGATTATTATACTCTCAAAGAACACAAGGTGCGTTTGATGATACAGCTTATAATTCTGCAATACGTGAAGAAGACTCCAAAGGGATCACTGGTGTTACTCTACGAAAAGATGTTCTACATGTGGCTGGAGATTTACTCCGATCAAACTTTCAGCTTCTGGGTGCTTCAATTCTTCCATTAGAAGAGAAGATCCGATACGGGTTTTCGGTAATTCGAAAGAAATTCTTCGACAAATCGTTAGAACTTTACGTACCAAACTTTAGGAAGGTGATACAGCATTACTGTTTGCCGACATCTGGGAGGTCGGTGATAATGGAGATAAGGAAGAAGATGAAGTTGAAAGATGAAGAGATTGAAGCTGCATTGATGACATTACATAGGTTTGGGAATCAATCATCTTCTTCATTGTGGTATGAGTTAGCTTACATTGAAGCAAAGGAGAGAGTGAATGTTGGAGATAGAGTGTTGCAGATTGGGATGGGGACTGGGCCTAAATGTACTACTTTGGTGTGGGAGTGTAATAGGCCCATTGTGAATGAGGCCCAGAAAGGCCCATGGGCTGATTGTATCTGTAGTTATCCTGTTTAGGATATTATATATTTATATGATCAAGTTAGGAGAAATGGTCATGAAGAAGAGAAGCATATGAATTGATGGTAGTAAAGGTTAAGATTCTTGATGTAGTAACTTTTGATTTCTAATATGTTGTTGAACTAGTTAATCATTATGATCTATGGAAATAGTAGAATGATATGTCATCCAATTCTAGGACTTTTAGTTGTATAAGTAGAGATTCTCTTTAAGTTATTTTAGTTTGATTTGTTCGGATGGTACCGCCTTTACTATTTGCAACCGTTAAATGTTTCTCATAGATAGGTAAAATTACCATAACTTAGAGATCCTTGTTAAAAAAAAGGAAAAAAAAACATGAACTTATAGATCATGTTTCATTTTTAGAAAGTACTTCTAAACTTAGAATGTGTCCAAATGAATCACAAAACTTGCTGTCACTTCCTACATCACCGCCTACTATTGGTGGTCGTGTGCCACAGTTTTTTCTGCACTAGTCGTTATAAAACAAATATTATGTAACATCCTATGTTTATAGGTATTTAACTAAAAATACATCTAGGAGTAGTGAAGTTGTTATTTTGATGTTTTAGTTGAGCTATAGTGCTACTCAAAAGTTTGGGATCAAATAGACTTAATATATAAGATTAAAGTTTATAAAATTATTATTGAGGTATAACGCGTAAACTTACTGCTTTAAACTTAATCAATACATAAGTTTGGGATTGAATAAGACTTAAATTACAATCTTTTGGTTATTAATGAAGTTTTGTAAAGAAGTGTTAGATGTTATGAGGGTTGATAACAAGATTCTCATTTGTATTTGATTTTGAGAATTATGAAGTTTATTTCTGCAAATAAACTCTTCATATTAAGTCTTAAAAATGGCCGTTACATATTTTTGGAGAAGTCATTTTGATATAATTTTTCAAGACGAGACAATTCAACCTAGATCCATTTTGTTGGATGGAACTCACTTGTTCGTCTACCAAATGATTTTTTATAAATGACTCTGCTTTGACCAAGCATTTGACCAGCTACTTGACATGCCCGTACTATCACACTTCCATTAACGCAACTAATTATGAATATACAACTAAGACTTATAGTTAGCAACCGGAGGTATTCAGGTATCTTGCAAGATATCTTGTTTCCTATAACTATCTATAAACAATTGTTCCCAAATGACATCATGGTGGTTAAGTATGCTCGACAACCAAAATGTTATGATTAAAATCTAACATAGTACAGCTTGTGATCTTTTTATTTTTTAAAATCTAATATAATCTTGTTAAAAGAAAATCTATAAAAAATTGCTTAATCATTTACAAAAATTCTTATCCAAATTATCCCATAACATAATTAGTGCATAAGTAAATGTAACGCATCCCTAATATCTCTGTGGTTAAGTAGCGTGACTCACAATTAATATCACAATTAAATAAATAAATAAATAAAAACTTGAAGTTCAATATTTGCAAGACATAGTTGTGTTGTCGAAGTCAAATCTTGCACGGTGTAGTGTGCCACCATCATCGGCTCCACCGGTAATCACCATCCTCCACGTGTCTACCCCGTTTTTTTTCCCATTCACCCACCCACAACGACACCATGAGCTCTAATGCAAGCAAAACATTTTCGATCTGGAGAGAGAAACTAGCTAGTATAGGAGAGAGTTGTTGTGTACCATGGGAAGAGCCGAAGAGGGCACCTATTTATACTTAGCATGATAGCGGTTAACTTTTAAGTGATACCATAGGGAGTATTGAACTATGAACTTACTATAAATATCATCCGTGTAATTATTTTTAATTGAGTTCAAGGTACTAAACAGTGTAGATAAGAAATGGTGCTTCAAGAATCTAAGAGAGTCACATGAGACCAAAGTATGGGCCATAACTCATGGAGACGTCAAGTCATATTAACATATTATTTTGACCATTCAGAAAGCAAAGTTATAATTGGAACATAGGGTACTCCTCGCTCTTGCTAAACTTTCGATACTTCCTCTCCATTTGATTTATTAATTATCACACTTCAAATTTTGTACTCCACAAAAACATCAATTCAAATCATAACTTCATTTTTTCCAACCATTTGGTTTAATGATTTGTTTAGAATAATCAAGGCCATTTTAATTAAATTGTATGATTAGATGAAGATAATAAAAGAAAACGGTTTTAATGTTTACGTGTCAAAATCTTATTTGAAATGCAAGGAATGAATGGCATTTTTGAACAAAATCCTTCTCTGTCATGAAGCTTATGACGGAAATTTAAACTATAAATTTAATAAGACAATAAGATTTTAATAATCTAAACTATTATTCATTGGCTGATAATAATCCATACTATTGACTTGTCCGTAACAATCTCACCTTTCATTTTATTACCAATAATAATCTTAGCAACATAATTATTAAAAATTTACGGTTGATTCATTCACAATAACGAGTATGAACGAAATGAAAAAATACAATTAAATCGAGCCTAAAATAAGTACAAATCAAGTGTGAATGTATATAATTATACTAGTAATAAAAATAAAAGTTGAATTATTACCGGACAAATCAACAGTATGAATTATTACCGGACAAATCAACAGTATGAATTATCGATCAGTAAGTAATAATTATAATTATGAAAATCCAGTTTACCATTTAATAATTATTAAGTGAGTTTTTTAGTTTGACATTTACTTCACATTTTAAACTTGAATAAACTAATCATAAAATGGTAACTAACTTATATATGTCTCACTTCAACCACTCAATCTTATAAAAACCTTAGTGGCTTTGTTGTCATATAAGCAGAGTGATTTTAATAAAACATCAAAAAAATTTAAGTAGTGAAATATATTCGTAAATTATAAATTTTGTTCTTTAAATACGTTTAGAATTATAAATCTTGTCCTTAATTTTAATAAAAACACTGTATGTATTTATTTGAAAATTTATCACGCTTTATGTCATTTTTATTAACTAAAGTTAACCTTTTTGTTAGTTTTGTATGAATTGACCATTTTACCCTTATCTCTTAATCTTTTATTTTTTCCATTTTGTTTTTATTTTATTTACTTTATCTTTTTAATCAATTTTTATTTTATAAATATCTGAAATATTATTACTTAATTATTTAATCTTTTTTTATAAAATATACTTTTATCTATAGGTTTTTAATTTATTATATTTTTGTTTTTAAAAATTAGTTATCTACCTTTCTAATCGTACGAGAACAAATTGGACAACTCAAAATATATTTTTTATGTTATAAAATTAAACTAGTAATCGATTTTGTGTCACCGTCGTTTTTTTATTACCTTTTTTGTATAAGAATTTTCAACTATGTTAAACAGTTTGGCTTACGGTTTATATTAGAAACCTATTAGAAATCGTATGATTTTGATATGTGACTTTTTATATTTTACTTGGTTATAATTATTTTAAGTTGAGTTATACGTATAATTAAACTTTGATTATATATAAAGTATTTAAGTGTTTTTACTGTAAAAGGTTAACAAGTTTAATCATAAAACCAAACCAAAACGAAACCCTTAGTAAAACAAAACCCTTAGTAATTGTTTGGTTCGGTTTCGTTTTAATTTTATTTGGTTTGGTTTTGATTTTCATTGATAAAAAAATATTATTAACAGTTCAAATAAAAACCTAAATAAAAGGGCATATAGTTAAAAAAAATTTTGAATGATTTGTTTATTAAAAAACTTCGAGTAGTTGTTTAGAAAACTTCAGGTATATTTTATTTTAAATTAAAGTTACGAGCTATCACATTATATTTATATTTAAAAACAATCATTTGATTCAATATGAAAATTAAAATTCATATTATAAACTAAAATCTTACTTTCTCCAACCGGTTTCAAATATAAAACCTAAACCAAAAAATTTGAAACGACTAAAAAATCTTGTACAAAAAAAGTTAAAAATCAAGTTGTCTAATTTTCATTAGTTTATTACAAAGGTAATGAACAAAGCGAACAAATGAAATAAAGTTATAAAAAAAATAAACATCTATAAATAAAATTACATTTTATAAAAAAATAAAACTAAGTTGTTGTATGATTTTGTAAACAAAATGGCTAAAAATAATAAAAAATAAATTAAAAAACATAAAGAAAAAAAGAAGATTAATAATACACAATTCGTCATTTTGGAGTTTATGGCAAAGTGATCATTTAAAAAATAAACTTATAAAAATAAAGAGATTACAAAAGAGAAAAAAATTAAAAAAAAAGTAAAGTAAATAAAATAACCAAGAAGGAAAAAAATAAAAGATTAGTGAAAATTACAGATTTCGTCCTTTGAGTGTAAATGAAAAAAGTTAACTTTTGTTACAGAAAAAACATAAAGCGTGATAAGTTTGCAAATAAAAGACGTTTACTGTACTTATTGAAGGTTAAGGACAAGATCCATAATTTAGGTATATTTAAAGAAAAAAATTTGTAATTTACTCATTCTTTTATTTATAAAGCTAAACCGCATAATATAACTTTTTAAAGCCAAAACCGCACTATTTGCAATGTATAGGATGTAAACATCTTTTGATCGGGTTATAATATCAGTAATCGTTATCGATTGTAATGATCTAAAGATTATATTTTTAGAAATAAAATGATCAAATAGCTAATTAAGTAAAAGAAAGTCCAAAATAATTACGTTAATTGGTCTTTGCTCTTTTGGATTTCTCTTGACACATCATATACAGTACAGTTACACATATGCATCGTACTATAAATAATAGTATTTGGAGGAACTCTGGTAAAAGAAGGCACGTAGCATAAATGCTCCACTAACACTCTAAAGCATTTTAATACTCGAATATTGCGACTAAACAAGTGATAAAATTGATTCATTTACGTGGTTTTCTTTGCAGGAACAGATAAGAAATACAACTTTATAACATATAACTATTTTTAAAAAAAGAATGGGATTTTTTTAACATTATATAAGATAATATCTTTTGCTATCGGTATGGATGGCTTTAATTATCGACGGTAAATTCTTGTTGTGGCAGTGGCAGTGCATGGCAGTGGCAGTGGCAGGTACGTTAGTAGGTTAATTTACTAAGCTACAACAAATAGTAACTCATTAATAACTGCTGCAGTTACTCTCCCGCAAGTAACCGTTGGACATTAAAATAGTTGGTGGCAGTGGGGTTCGTCCTATTTATTTTTCATTTTATTGCATTCTAAATTTTTAATTACAAGATAATTAAAACTATTTTATTAATAAAAAACATCATTTACTCTTCTAGGGATTATATGTCAAAGTTTTTTTTTTAAGGATGACCATTATTATAAGTTTTTTTTTTAAGAGTTGGAAAAGAAGGAACACTTTTGACATGTTACTATCATTTTTTCATCAATGTATGAGTCTCTTCTTCTTATCATTTCATCTTTTATTTTACTCTCATACAAAGATAAATATAAGGTACATGATACATATATGTTTTTTTGCGGGAACCAAAAGTTTTGCCTGTCAATGGCCCATTGTCATCCCCACAATAAGACATAAGTGCGCCAGTAACCCATCTGCTTAAGTTCGTTTCTGAAAACACAAAACTTGAGGTTCTATAACAGACTTGGGCTCGTACCGACTCAAACCAGTGTACTACAACGGTCCCTGGCTCGTAATTGACCCGAACCCGAACCCATGTCATGTCGGACCATGACATTACACCATGAAGTGCTTTTAACATTTGACACATTAACACACCACCTACCACCCAGACCTGAACCATCTCCCTCCCAAAGCCAACCCAATCGCCATACTACACACACAACCACCACTTTTATTACTTGCAGAGCAGTCCCTCACACTTCTTTACTACACACACCACCTCTAATAAAAACACACCATTGCTTTCTTCTTCACTCATCTTCTCCGATTCACCTCCACCATCACAACACCATAGCCCCAATTTCAAGAAATGGGTACTCTGATTCGAGTCAAATGGTGGCTATGCATGTACCTATCAACCCATCTGACACTCAACCTCGTGTCATCCACCAACAATGGCGGACCCAAGAAGACGTATGTTATCCACGTGGACAACTCAGCCATTCCCCACCATCTTTCACCGATCATATCGACTGGTACTCATCAATGGTGAAATCAGTAGCAGTTTCACCGAGGATCAACTATGAAGAACAACACAACAACAACAACGGATCATGTACACATATCAGTCGCTTTTCACGGGATGGCTGTACGATTAACCGAAGAAGAAGCCAAAAACTCGAGGATCATCACGGGGTCGTTAGTGTACTCCCCGAGGTGAAATATGAGCTCCACACAACAAGAAGCCTATGTTCCTGGGGCTTGAGACAGAGGATGCTACCAACGTATGGTCCGATAAGTTAACGGACCACGACGTCTCGTGGGTGTGCTCGACACCGGAATCTGGCCCGAGAGCCCGAGCTTCAACGACAATGGGTTCACCCCTGTGCCACCTCACTGGAAAGTGGCGTGTGATGTGGGTCGTGGGTTCCAAAAGCACCACTGTAATAAAAAGATCGTGGGTGCTAGGGCGTTTTACCGTGGGTATGAAGCTGCCACCGGGAGTATCAACGAGCAGAAGGAGTATAAATCTCCGAGAGATCAAGATGGTCATGGGACTCACACTGCAGCTACGGTTGCAGGTTCGCCGGTGCATGGGGCTAATCTGTTGGGCTATGCGTACGGCACCGCCCTGGGATGTCACCGGGGCGAGAATTGCAGCTTATAAGTCTGTTGGGCCGGTGGTTGTTTCAGCTCCGACATCCTCTCTCCGCCGTGGATACCGCGGTGGCTGATGGTGTTATGTGATGTCTATTTCGTTAGGTGGTGGTGTTTCGTCGTATCATCGTGATAGTTTGTCGATCGCAGCTTTTGGGCTATGGAGAAGGGGGTTTTGATCTCGTGCTCCGCTGGAAACGGTGGTCCGGACCCCGTGAGCCTGACTAACGTTTCGCCGTGGATCACGACGGTTGGTGCGAGCACCATGGACCGCGATTTCCCCGGGTCCGTGAAGCTGGGCTCGGGTGTGATGTTGAAAGGTGTTTCGTTGTATAAGGGGAGGCGAAACCTTTCGGCGAAAAGAATGTATCCTTTGGTTTACACGGGGAGTAATTCGAGTAGCCCGGACCGGGGTCTTTGTGTTTAGAGGGTACATTGGACCCGCATGTCGTAGCGGGTAAGATCGTGATATGCGATCGCGGGATTAGCCCGCGGGTGCAGAAAGGGCAAGTTGTGAAGGATGCTGGTGGTATAGGGATGATTTTATCCAACACTGCTGCCAATGGGGAGGAGCTGGTGGCGGATTGCCACCTTCTCCCCGCGTAGCTGTCGGGGAAAAAGAGGGGAAAATAATTAAGCAATACGCGATGAGAGTTCGAAACCCGACTGCTAACCTTGCATTTTACGGGACTAAACTTGGTATAAGGCCGTCTCCTGTAGTGGCAGCATTTTCGTCTAGAGGACCTAATTTTATTTCGTGGAGATCCTGAAGCTGATCTTGTGGCTCCTGGAGTTAACATACTCGCGGCTTGGACCGGGGACACTGGTCCGTCGAGCCTAGAGACGGATCGACGTAGGGGTCGGGTTTAATATCTCTCTGGAACCTCGATGTCGTGTCCTCATGTGAGTGGAGTTGCTGCATTGCTCAAAGCAAGGCACCCGAGTTGGACTCCTGCAGCTATAAAGTCAGCATTGATGACCACAGCTTATATCCATGATAATACGTATAAACTTTGATGGATTCTTCGACTGGTGGCCCATCTGGCCCGTATGACCACGGTGCGGGTCACATCAACCCGGTTAGAGCCGTTGACCCGGGGTGATTTATGATATAGGAGCACAGGATTACTTTGACTTTCTGTGCACACAGGGTTTGACCCTACTCAGCTGGTCGTTTTCGCCAATTCTCAAACAGAACCTGCAGGCATTCGGTTTCTCGACCCAGTGATCTGAACTACCCGGCTCTGTCGGCTGTGTTCCCTGAAGACAAAGAGTTTCCGTACTGACGATGCACAGAACTGTCACTAAGTTGGACCTGCAGCTTCAATTACCATGTTGTGACTTCACAATTCAAAGGCGTGGATGTGAAAGTGAGCCATCGGTTCTTAAATTCACTAAAAAGTACGAGAAACTGTCGTACAAGGTTACGTTCACGACAAAAGATAGACAAACAGCACCAGAGTTTGGAGCTTTGATATGGAAAGATGGTGTGCACAGAGTAAGAAGCCGGTTGTCGTAACGTGGTTGTCACCATTATAAACCATGATTTTAGATTCTACGCGATGGCCTGACAATAAATGGACTTCTCAGATAGAGCAGTTTATGCGTTAGATTCGTTCATAGATCTTGTGATCCTCTTTTTTGCTTTTAGATTCAACTGTTTGGGTATTATATGATCCTTTTATCTCCTGGTGTTGTATCTTCACAAGAAACAATTATGCATATTTAACAACCAGCATTGAAGTCTTGAAACAAGTGTTTTATTCTAAGGACAAGTATTTCATATGTCTAGATGAACAGTTTATACTTTAGATTAGTGTTTTCTTGATCTTAAGTTAACTCATGTGATTAAGGTACAAGCTTGCCTGAAGGCTGGCTCAACTTTCGAAAATGGAAATGGCTAAATGAGGTTCGTCTACACCTATGCCTCAATTCCGACTTGAACCATGAGGGGAGGGGCTTCTTAAATACACCCAAAACGACTAGTCGACTAGGCTAACTGCCTTTGTTAGTAGTATTAATACTTGCATTTTTGTGTTCATTATGACATTATGCAACCATGAGTGTTAGTTTTAGGCTCACTTGTGATAAATCAGTTAAACCATATGTTAGTTCTTAGGGTCATTAGTAAAGAAGGTAGTTAAACCAAGAGTGCTAGATATTAAGTTTATTGGTGATACATATAGACATAGTTTTTGTACTGATGTACATGCAGGATGCAGCCTGTAGTGTTAGATATAAGTCTAATATACACAGAATATATGGGTCTAGATATTTGGCCCATTGAAGTGAACTTAAGTGTCTTAACATTTACTACAGTTATTAGCAGTGGTGCTGGTGCACAATTAGATTCTAGGCCGAAAGGCTCAAAACTGATTCGGGTTGAAGCTTGATCAGTTTGGGTCATGGTCAATATAGATTATGGAGAGTAAAATGATTAGTTGGTCTAAAACAGGTTTAATTTGGCTTGGTTCAGGTTTGAGCGGTTTCAACTTGGGGTTACCACCAATTTCTATTCTACCATCAGGCACGGTCACTTTTAAACCAGTTTCAATACTTTTTTTTCACCTCTAGTTATTAGACCCATTTTTCGTTAACGGATACCAAACAGCGATAATCCGGAAATTTTTGTTATTCAAAAGGGTCTAGCGATCGGGTCATACAAAACAACAAATCAATTAATTTACGCATTGCAGGAACAGACGGTAATATTATATCTAAGACACTGTTTTTTTATATTTTTTTCCCATAATGGCAAACAAATCACATTTTAACCCAAAAACAACATTAAACAGACAAATATGAAATAACCTTACGAGTTACAAATCAGAAAACTAGCGTATTGCAGTTCGGATAATAACACATAAATCAGATTCTAACCCACAAAACAAAATTGAACAATTAAATTAACTTCCCCTAGAAAACTAAAAGGTGAGAAAGTGAGAAAAACTTACAATATTCGGATCATTGTAGCAAATAACTGATTAAGAGTCGGTCGACGGAAGAGCTCGAACTTCATCAGCGGTCGGTGGTCGGCGAATAGGCTGTTTGATTAGCAGCGTCAAATAGAACTGTTTTCTGAAAAGAAAAGGTTCAAATACAAATGTATTTTTCTTACAAAGTATGAAAAAACACAAATGAGTCAAAAAAAGTCACAAAAAAAATATATCTCACAATCTAAATCGAATTTCAAAAAGTAATTCCGAGCTTTTGTTCCCCTAGCCGTCCTCACTAAGAAAAAATAACGAAAAATAAAAAAATAAAAAAATTAACGTTTTTTATTGTGTCATTTATGAAAGACACAATGACGTATTGTGTCATTATGAAAGACACAATAACGTCTTGTGTCTTAAAAAACACAATGAAATTTTTTTTATTTTTTTCTGAAAGATGACGACGAGAGGAACAGAGACTCCGAAGTACTTTTTGAAATTCGATTTAGATTGTGAGATATAATTTTTTTTGTGATTTTTTTAACCCCATTGTGTCTTCTCATACTTTGTAACAAAAATACACTTTGTAAATAACCTCATCCTTATGAAATTGAATTTTTTTTATTTTTTTGCTATAACAAGAAAAACGGCGCAAGCTAAATTGGGCTTTAATTAAAAAACTACAAAACCTTTGGGCGTTGGGCCTATGGAGTTTTAGAACTTTTATTTGCCAAAGATTGTATATATCATTTATCAAGCTAACATTTGAAATTTTGAATCAAAGTATGATGAACAACTATCTATAGCTGGTTTTAGACGGTAAAGTTTGGGTATCTTTAGTTTTTGTATGATTTTAATTGGTGATATTTGAAACTTACATGTCTTCTATTAGTTAAAATTATCTGAGATTGGAAAAGGATGCGGATTTTTTTGAATGGCTAAGTAGATTTTGACGGGCCGTTGGTCAATCTAATCATCTCCATTAATCGAGTATGCAACCCAAAACCACATTCAGAAGGAAACTCACCGTATGTGAGAAAAAACCAACTGGCCCAATCTAAAACCTCTTTTTTAATCACAGATAGAATTTAAATCCAAACTTTCTTATATTTTAATAAGTTTTAGGGTAAATAACTTCAACTACTGTGACTAAAATCATTGGTAATGTTGTGGATTTAAATTGATAATATTATATGAGTTCTTTGCATATTGATTTCAAAATTATAGGTGTTAGATAGGCAAACTTGATACACATTCCTAATCTCAGTTTCATTATAAGTGTCTCAACTTAAAAATCAATATCTCATTTACAATTTTACATTAAATTAAATCTAGACACAACCTTTGTTGGTATGAAACTCTAATCAAGTTGAACACAATACTTATAAACTATTGTTTATATATACTTGATAAGTTGAACACGATACCTGTAAACTATTGTTTATATATACTTGTGTGTCAAAGTTGGTTAGAACGTAGTTTTACTAAACTTTTTATATGAGATTAATCCAAAAGATAACATTATATATAAGCAACTTGGATATGAATAAAAATCTATGGAAGGGGGATAACTCTTTATTAACTTAAAGTTGAGACGAGATCATCATACCGCTTTGATAAGCAGCCAAGCGTGGTTTGTTCGACGCACAAGTCTAAATTCTTCTTCTAGAGCCAAGGTTCTAATTTCAGATGGTTTTCTATCTTTTCGGAATATATTTGAATTCGGCTTTTAAGTGTAAATGTATGACCATACACATAATTATTTCACATCGTTATTTAGTCTTATATGTTTATTTTTTATTCTTTTAGTTTACAATTTAATATTTGACTTTTAACGATTTGAAGTATGCTTAAGTATTAAAAAATAATATCACAGTTTCTTTAGTTGAGATTTGTTTGGTAGGGGTAATAGAATGAACAATGAATAAAATGCATAAGTTAATGAAATATATAATTACCATTCTATTGTTTATGTTGGTTGACCTATGAAAATGAAATCAATCATTACTTTGTGTTATCGAGTAAACATGAAAAATTAAATGAATGTAATGCGATGGTGCCAGTTGTAGTGGAGGTTTAAGCATAGTTGTTAAAAGTTGTCGTCTAGTGAGACTAGGCCACAAAATAAGACAGTCCAAATACAGCACTTCATTTAAAAGACAATAAATCAATGTCCAAATCGTTCAATACTGTAAATGGTAATAAATATTTTTTAAAACCTTCTACTTCAAAAAATTGATTGATGAAGATTATGAGGAAGTGAAGGAAGATGAAGATTTAAATAATAATAAACTTTGGTAATTCTAGTTTTACTACTTATTACTTTACGAACTATTGTATTCAAGTATGAACATTTTGTTTTTGATTTTTTTATAGTTGAGATGATTTTAATATTTTATGTTGAAAATTATGGTCTTGAATTTTTTTTTATTTGAAAGAAGTGTTAGTCTTCATTACATATAATATTTAAATTGTTTTTATTTTAATGAGTTTTTTTCTTAGTCCCACGCTTTTTTTGCGCTTTTCGCCTAGGCCATAGTCTCAACAATCGCCTAGAGTGCATCTCGCGCCTTTAACAACTATGATTGA
>JACCIY010000286.1:0-60522 GCA_025506505.1 Flaveria sonorensis
TCTAAAATTACCGATCAAAGTATGTTTTTGATATATTTATTTAAGGGTTTAAAGGGTTAAAAAATATTATCATTTTCAATTAGGTTAAGAAGTTCATTTTGGGTTCCGGTGGTGAATGGGTTCAAGTGGGTTTAAACATGACGCCCTATCACTTTTTTAGAGTCGTATTACTACTTTATATATGTGGTGTCGAAAATATAAATAAAAAAATCCATGTTAATGAGACACCCCCTCAATTTAAATTTTCCCCCACCACCCTATACGTGTCATATATCACCATACGACGCGTATAGGGTTAAAAAATATTCCCCAACGTACGAGGTGTCAGTCTATAACTATACTTGGTGTATGATGCTATAAACGCCACGTACGGGTTCCTTTTCCCCCCAAAACAACCAATATTTTGGGTCACCTTTACCTTATACGTGGCGTAGAGCGCTATACACGTGAGTACATCTATACGTGGCGTATGGTAGTTCAAATGGACATTTGATTTTTTTAGTGCTAAACCGCCTAAGGGTGGTTTTACTCTTGGATCACCACCACAATCACAGATGAGCCATACCTTGACGACCTGGCATCTTTTTTCTTTAATCTTCGGGTAGCAATAACGTAACCATTATCACGTCCCCTGCTGACAGCCCCAATCGACTAACTCATTGAGTGATAAGATATCCTGGTGAGTTTCAAACCTTAGTTCGTGTTATTACATTCATCACTCGACAAGAATTCTAGATTACTTTGTTGCAAGTTATAAGTAGGTTCACCACCAAAACCAAACTCCAGATTGCTTTGTTCAGGGTAAGAAGATAGTCCACCACCAAAACTGAACTCCTGATTGCTTTGTTGATGGTAAGAAGATGGTTCACCACCAAACACGAACTCCAGATTGCTTTGTTGCAGGTAAGAAGGTTTACCATTCAGAACATACACCTGGTTCAAATTAGTAGTGTCTCATGAGAATATTGAACGTATGAATCCCCTTGATCGCTATTCGCCACGATGAAACGTTTTTATAAATTAAAAAGAATATCCACAAAAAAAAAACAGTTACTATCCTAAAAATGATGAATGCGAATGAAATTTTAAGAGAATATGAAAAAAAAAAAACCTAAAGTATTGTTGAGAAACGTTTAAAATCATATAAAATTTCAAAAGAACGAATTCGTTTATATAAATTTGAAGGAATCTTGCGTCACTTCTCAAATATTCAAAAACAAACGCTCTGATTGAAAAAAAGAGAACTATATGTGACGTATATGATTATACGCCACATATAGGTCTGACACATACAGCTATCAAGGGCACTACGACGACCGACACCTATATGCGGCGTAAAACACTATACAGGATACGCCACGTATAGGTGTGAGTCGTACTACCTTTGATAGCTATACTACGTGTCACGCTGTATGTGGTGTAGAGTGTTATACGCCACGTATAGTTCTTCTGAATGACTTATTGATGAACAACCCCAATTTTGTCGTCTATAAGCGTATGACCCTCTACGTCACATATAACGTTTTCGAAATCGACTAATTTGACTTAGAATGTCACTTATTAATTACGATGACCTATACGCCGCTTGCTTATGTTCCTCATTAGACATCCCTAAATTCCATTTTTATAAAGTTGGAAGGCTTGTGAAGAAAAAACACCACCTTCAGAAAAAAAAATTTAGTTTCTATAACAAAGATTTATAGAGTGAAAGTTGGATTTAGTGATTCAACCCTCACAAGCCCTGATCTACAAAGACCATTCATCTCACATTTCGTCGATCGGATACCACCCAACGTCAACGATGCCGGTAAGTGTGTCTCTCTCGATTCACATTCAAAGTAGATCTAGGGTTCATCCACTCCCCACACACACAAAACTAAACATCTGTTATCTCATCTTACTGTGCTTATTATTGAATCGAAGCTGTTAGGTCTAAATTGAATAGATACTGCGGTGTTGTTGCAGGTGAATAGCTTCGTGTTGGAGGTGGAACCACCAAGTCCGATGAGATACTGATCGGATCGGCGATCATGATGATCGGCGTCGTTTGCCCCTAGGTTATATGATGTTCCGCAACAAACGGTTCCCTCGTCTTCTCCTTTCGCTAAACAGACGTAGGTGTGCTCTTCTTTTTTACTTCTCATTTTAGTAGATAACAGCGTTGATTCTCAAGCTCTTGAGTTTACAGTCTGGAAATGCAATTAAAACTAGTGTGCTCTACGATGTGAGCTTATTTTACTCCATTATGGAAGAATTAGTTAGGGTTTTGTATTTATGTTTGTATTTGCGTTGTATGCTCCTACCAATCCATCTCTTGAGATGAATTTGGTTAAGAAGGGACTGAAAAACTCTATATTGACTAAGGCCTAGCATGAATTGGACTCTTCTAAACATAGATATGAACCAGTTGAAATGAATTGGCAATAAGTACCAGATGAGAACCCAGAGTCTGAGTTGCAGTGAAGTGTGTGTGTGTGTGTGTGTGTGTGTCCACAGGGGAGGACTCTTTAAAAACCACAAACTGTGGAAGAACCAATAAATTTATTCAATTATTTGTGTATTTATCTAAGATTTCAACATGACTGTTGAAATACAACATTGTTTTGTGCATATCTTTGAATTTTAGTGTAAACTTATGGGTATTCATATATTATAAGTATCTACACACATCTAGGTTTACTATAGTTCTTTGATATATAAACTAATTAATTAGCATGATCAGTAAAAGTAACAAAATATGAAGAACTTGGCCCAAGGTTTTGTATGCAGTTTCAGAAGGTGAGTTTTGACCAAGAGGCAAAGATGATCTGTGATTCCAACTCTTTGTTGAAAAGTAGAGGGTATGAGAACTGAGGGTAACAAGGCCTTCTATTTGTGCATTGTAGGAATCATGCTTGGAAGTTCCTCATGGCTGTCTTTAACATGATATAAGCTACCAGCCTTGCTGTCTGGCTATTCTGCTTTTATAATAATCAACTTTTGGAAATTATGAGACAAGGATTGGAGCTAGTTGTAGATAGAATGAGCTCTGTGAACTATAACTCAGACCTACATTAATATAAAGTATAAACTTGGTCATTGTTGGTGGAGGTTGAGGTTGCAGTTGACTTTGAGTGATAAATGAGGACTTTATACTATTCTGTGTGAGTTGGATTTCTATTGTGGAATATTTATGTTTCGTTCCTTCTTTTTGTTTGCAGAGTGGACTTTAGTTACTGAAATGGAGTATTTTTGGTGGAGATTGGCTATTTTGATCTAATTAGTATGAATGGGTCGATTTGGGTTGTGTTCTATCTGAGAAAATCATAAATATTACCTAAAAGGATAACGGGTCAAGTGATAATGCATACAACTTTTTTAATCTTTTTATTCAAAGACTTTTTTGATGTCATTATATTGGTTTTATAATTAAGGTTTGCAGGTTAATTATTTTTAAAACTACTAAGCAGGTCCAAATGTGTTTGCAGTCAATCCAACTTGACCTGTACAACCTGCCCTGTTGCCACCTCTAATTAGTGGGCCTAAAAATTCAACATGTTAGCTATATGTTTTGACAGTATGGAGGGAGTAATGTATTCAATAGTAGTATTAGTGTGAGATTTGAACTAAAGTGCTGCAAGTCTTAGGGTTTGCGTGTACATATACGAGTGTTGTTTTTAATGATTAAAAGTGAATCTTAAGTGATTGTGTCAAATGAGGATCTATTACTAAAATGAGAATGTGATTATTGTTTCAGGAGCAAAGTTATGATATAGAGAGGCAAAGGCGTGGAATACATAGTTGGACACAAAGAAGAGAGACTTTGAGCTAATAAGCGCACACAGAGAATGTAAACGTAAATGTAAATGCTTTAAGCTCAAAATCTGATTTGTGGCATTCAAACATCTGAGTTCAATTCTAGTTACGGCATACTTGTGTACTTGTGAGTGTTATTTGAGTTTTTATTGGATGTATTTCTCCATAGTCATTTATAAAAAATTCAGTCTATTTCATGGAAATCAGGTCCTACTAACAACAATGATTTGCAAAATTAATGGCGGGTTGGGTTACAAGTCAAAAGGGGTTGTTTTGGTTTGGTGTCACCACAAGTTGGATTGCTAAACTTTGCAACTAAATTGTTGCTTATGTTGAAGGCCTTTTAAATATTACGAAAATCCAAAATTACGGAAAATTAACTACTAAGATCATTGTCTTTAATGTCAATTCTTGACGCAACAATTGATTGAATTGATATTGTGACTTTGATAACTTTTGATTTGCTAATTTTTGGAATTCGATCATTGCTGGTCTTTTGAAGTCTGGCCTTGTCAGGTCTTGGTGGTGATTTGGTTCATCTAGCTATTTAATAAACAGAGCAAGTTTGGTTCACTTGGTGCATGAAGATCAATGAGAATCCCTCCACAAGAGTGCATAAAATGTTTGGTTCACTTGGTATGTGTAATAGTCAAGAGATCTGCTCAAAAGATACTATGAAATCAACTCGATATGAGCCCGAGATAGTCGAGTAGGCCTTTGAGTCGGAGCTTGAATATTCAAATGGGTTATGCTAAATATATGTCTCTTAAGTTTCACGTCTCCCTTTAGCCCATCACTGTAGTAATATTCTCTTTTTTACTAACTAAAAGCCAAAATACATTCAATTTAATGGTCATGCTGACTTAAGATTAAAACTCGAAAGCGTCAAGATAAGTAAGTTGAGTCAAGTTGGGTGAAGAAGCTGAGCTTGAATATCTTGATTGATTTGTTGAGCTTAAAAATAAAGTTGTGTTATATTGCTGAATGGCACCATGTCAACATGACTCAACTCGCCTTTTGATTTTACCCGATTACAAATAATCTGAATTAGTTAATTCAGATTGGTAAATAGGCTGAAGCTGTATTTAGTTATAGCATGCTCATCTTTTCTAAATCATTCCAATGGTTGTATCCCAATTCCCAGCAATCAATAACATCACAAAACTAAGGTTACAAATTACGAACGGAATTCAGCCACAAACACATATAAACAGTTAAAGATCGTGCCACCGCCCTAGAGCTTCTCCCATTCGTATTTATCGCCTTTTTCAACACAGAACCTGAATTCTGATGAAGATTGATCTTCATGTTTTTTCAATGCAGGAGCTTGGAAAACTAGCACCACTGTTGATCCCATATTAAACACTCCTACCTGAAACATATGATCTTTAGTTTTAAAACATATCAACCGTGGACATGTATAATTTATCTATCAACGGTTTTACACACTATATCTTCATGTTTATGCATTTCATTAAATACAATCTAATTTGTATATTATACCCTTCTCTTTCTCCTTACACTCCAAACTCATGTCCTAATAATAAAAGTTTTAAGGAAGAAGTATATATGTCAAAATTTTGAAAATTGGTATATTTAGATATCAGAGTTTTTTGTTGGACAAATATGATATACCAAGTTCTGAAAAAGATTTATGAATTATTACACTTTAAAGTTTGCATTGATGAAACAGTCTAACCTCATCTCCTTTCTTGAGCAACACTCCAGTGCCTTCGGGTTCATACACCCGTTCTTCAGGAGCTTCTGATTGGAGCAATTTCTTTCTTGGTTGGTTTGTTTTCAAACCAGGTTCAATGAAAAGCTGGAATACATGTTTTCAGAACCAAGTGATCAGTAATAAGTAGAGGTTTTTGATCCACTTACTTTCAAATGTGTCAGATTTTGGTTTTTTTTATCTCACATTGGTCAATTAAAAAGATTGCCTAATACTAAATAGATAAAACAAGTTGAAAGTCACCTACTCAACGCTTACGCATGCAAATTTTCCCCTTGTCTTTCTAGCTGTATGTTTGTCGACTTGCACTGTTTTACCCACCTTGTTACCAATTATACTTTATCCAAAGATAGATTATTAATGTATAATATTGTTTTAGTAATTATATTTGACATAATAATTATTTAGAGATTTCTTTGAAAAAGGTAGAAGACATGTTACACAGCCGAACGACCTGCCCACCTTTTCACTTCTAGTTTAAATGTTTCAAGGAGTGGGGAGCCAAACTGTATGATGCTTTTACTGTTTCGTATCAAATGTAGAAGAAACTAAAAGGAAAAAAGGAAGGATAGATAAGAAAAAGATCATACAAACCTCAATAGAGCCAATATTTGTTGCACCTATTGCAGCCATTGCTATATAACCTTCTTGCCATTTACCTTCAAGTACAACCTGGTAATGAATAACATAGTTAAATCAAGTAAGAGCAAAAACTGTCAAGTGATTAAAGTTAACTAATTATATGGAAATACATAAGGATGGAGGCAAATCAGTAGATTTATAACTGATCTCCAAGAGAATTACCCTTTCATTCTCAACATAAAGATTTTTTATAGTCCTGGTAGCACGTTCATTCACAGGGTACAACCGACCTGAAGAGAAGGTAACATCCATTGGTTTAACAGATTAGGTTAATCAAATATAAATATAACTTCATTATACATAATTACATAGAGGTATATATATGCAACAACAAAAACAAATACTTTTATGAGCTATTGAGCTGGATATGCATTATTTTAACTAAATAGTATGCAATTCAAGATATGCAACTAATGTGCGCAGGATGTTGATACGCAAATATCTTCTACTAAATGCTATGCAAAACATTTGAAGCACACAAATACTGTAAGAGAAACAAAAGTGTATAATATTTGAGTTTCAACAGGGGCAACATGGACACTAGACTTATTCACTAAAAACACATTAAAAAACCAAATCCAGACAAAAACAAGATCCATCCGATTTGGTCAGATATTTCTATCTTCTCTTTAAAGGTGTTAATTTGGGTTATCTTTTTTCTATATCAGGTCAAGAGTTAGATTTGTATTGTATGAATTTAGTTTTTGTAGTCATATATAAAACACCATTTACTTTGTCAAAAGAATGGACAAAAGTGTCTTGAGTCGACCCAATACCACGGCTTTGACCCAAACCCATCCCATCTGACGGTCCATTTTTGCCACTTATATATTTGATCGTTCAACTTCCTTAGGTTCTTAGTCTATTAAGATGACTTTACAACTAATATTACCAGAAAAATGGCGCCGTAGAAGTATATTCCAATCAACTGGTGAGTGAATCCGATGGTAGTCTCCTGGCCTCAGGTATATAACACAGTAAAAAAGGCCTTTCATTGGACTGCAATGAACATAAAACCGTGTTACATGGCTAACAACAAACCGATTATAACTAATATACAATCTTTGAAATGAACAATACAATTAAATAACAGAAAGACATTAAAATATGATATTCACCGTGATGAAGAAGACTCCCTAAGTTTTGGTGAAGCCAACGAAATTCTCCACCAAGATTTAGTACTTTCATCCCTGATATTGTTTTCTTGCTGACTACCATCTTGTACATGATCTTCAGCTGCCATTAGAGGGAGAAATGAGCCTGCACCTAATAGAGAAGAGACAGAATATGAAAACCCTTTAACTTGCTCTATCATAACACCTTCTTTCAGCTCTCCAACTCTTACAATAGTACCATCAACAGGACTGATCTGCAATTTGAAAATTTAAATTACTAACAAGTTCATATTTGTATATAGACTTTACAATGTCAACCCATGTACTTAAGAATGAGTTGATTAGGTTATATTTGCATAAATATAATATAAAATCAAAACGTTTAGAAGAACATTAGAACAGGCTACATGAGGGTGGAACAGGTTAAGAATCACCCAAAGTCTGTTTTTTAATGCATACAACCTCCTGAATCGATATATTCAGTGATTTAAATAATCATAATTAAGGCTCTAACAATTATAACTAATTTTGAAGGACAAGAAAGTGTTTGCAGATTATCTTGAGCCAACCTATTCCTGTGCTAGAAATGGCCTGTTTTGATCACTATGTAACCTGCCTGCCAACTCATTTTGTAACCTCCAATTGTAAAACAAGGAATAAAGTATAAAACAAAAGTAACAATGAAGATATACAGCAGCTGGTTACCAGTTACCAGACTATGTGGGTCAGAATCAACTGGCCTGCAACCTTCTTTTAAAGAGCGGACAAAAAAATCTTTAACTGATGTATATTGATCCAGGGGCAAGGCCACTTCTTCCAGGTCTAAAAAGAGAATGACAATAGCACATTGTTTGTTACTTGAAATTAAATGTTTCAGACGTCTTTATTTGCTCATACGAACAATCTTTTTGCTTTAAAAATAACAAAAAAAAATGAATAAATAACTGAGGATTCCATAACATACTTGAATGAAACGCACGAGCCCAAGCTCTATGAGCATATGGACGTAGCCAAACAGGAAGCTCCTAGAAAACAAACACCACAAGGTTAAACTACTAAACAGTGCGACAAATCATCTATTCATCAATAATAATCAGGATACTATTAAAAGCATGACCAATAATCAAAATCTTAAATGATTACAATAGGCATACAAACATGTTAGGTATACAACAGTCGCATACAATTTTCCATTAGCTTTAATTTCTAGATAGTGGGTGCCTGGTTACAATATAATATGCTAGCTTGAAATATACTCTAATTTTGCTCAATGTAAAAGCTAAGTCAGTGTTATATACCTGTATTCTAATGATACAACGAAGAGCACACATTGTCTGTACTAAAAAAAAAAAAAAAAAAAAAAAAAAAAAAAGAGAGAGAAAAACAAACAAATGAAGTGATACATTTTATGGTTGTTATAGGTTTATGCTTAGAACTACAATGAAGATGGTGAACGCTTGCTTAAAATACTGAAACATACAAACTGCTTAATTGCTTATTTAACTTGCTAAAAGAAAAATAAAAGGGTGAAGACTTAAACTGGAAATGCACACCCTTTCCATCTTCTAAGCTGCTAAAGTAACACATGTTGCAATAACCATCAAATACTTCTAAATCAACAACATAACCAATCTTTTATGTCATAATGAGCCCATACTCACCGTGCTGGACAAATATCCCCAAAACCTTGAAACGGAGCGCAGAGGTAACATCATCAGAAATTTAGCCTGCAGTTAGCAAGAAATGCAACTCAGAGATCAAACATTAAGCAACAAAAGATGTTATATACTTTGGTATAGAAAAGAGATTCAAGATGAAAACAATACCTTCACATCCGGTTGGAGCTCGAGCTCAATCCCACTTTCTCTTGCCTCTTCAATCTAAACACAAATGCATGTATGTCCGTACATAAGTATGCAAGCACACACTAGGATAAGGCTGGACTAATAAAAAGTTTCAATTTTTAGCATTGTAAAGCAAAATTGAGGTTGTGGGCATAGATATTACATACTTTCTTGTCACTATACATACGTCTAGCATGAAGAGCTCCAAGCATGAAAATAGTGGCCACAGTAGCACCAGGCACCAGAAAGGGATTACCTACAACAATTTTCGATTGTCAACAATCATCTCGATCCTATATAACCTGCAACCAATTTTCTGATTCCAAAAGGAAAGGTACATTAGAGATGTAGTTAGTTACCTTTAGAGCCGCTGCTGCTGCTGCTGCTGTGGTGCTTCCGGCGCCATTGAAAGAAAATCGAGCTTGTTTGGTGGCAGAATGCAGAGTCCTGAGGAAGAAGATTGAACCTGAGCGTATACGCTGATGATTGAAGATTGTTGGATTTGCGAAAGGGGGAAGCCTATGAGAAAACCTAAACTTCTTCATTTCTTTCTTTCTTTCTTTCTTTGTATCTGGGGTCTTTGTTACTGAAAACTGAAAACTGAAAACATCAACAGTGTCGGAAATGGTGTGTACTTCCTTTTGCCCGCTTTTAGTTAAATGGATTAGGGTTATTGTATCCACTTATTTATCTCATTCTTTTTTCCCGTAAGTTTTCACAGCGTTCCAATTAAATTACTCGTATTTTTATTTGAACTAATCAGGTCATTAAAACTTAAACAGTGTTTCAATTGAATCATTAATACTTTTATTTGTTTCAATCAGATAATTAAAGTTTTAGAAGTATTATAATCAGGTTACTTATATTTTTTTGGATTAATTTTATATATATCCCTACAAAACTAGTTAAATATCATATATATTCAAACAAAATTTTAAATATCATATATTTTCCTATAGAACTTATCTTATATCATATATATCCTTTAAGATAATTAAAATATTATATGTATCCATTTCATATATTGCATAAAAATAATTCATTATATAACCATTTGGATTTTATTAAAACTATAAATCTTCATATTTACTTATATTTACTCATTTTTATGGGGGTGTTTTTGTGTTTTTACAACCAAATTTTTATTGCTTTTATAAGCGACTCGATTTTTATAGCGTTTTCTATTATATCTTTTACTAATTTCATATTAATTTTTACTAAATTTTATACCTTTTTTTTAACTATTTTCCGATTGTTTCGATTAAATATCCATTTTAAACCCCTTAACAATAAAGTTTTATTCATATAGGTCGTATTAATGTAGGTTAGATTTGTTTATAGCTTCGTTTCAGTTACATACAAATTTCTATCAAAAAAATAAAACATAAAAGAACGATTAAAAATATAGTAAAAAGATGAGTTTAAAGTGTGTAAATCAAAGTTTTAAGAAAATGAAGGGTAAATTGGTTATATTTTATATTATATGCATAAAATATGTTAATATAAATATATGATATTTTGATTATTTTATTTATATATATTGTATTTAGAATATGCTTTATATATGTGATATTTAAAAGGTTTTGTAAGATATATATGATATTTATTATGTTTTGTAGGGATATATATGATATTAAAAGTTTAATTTGGATATATATGATATTTTGTAAGTTTGTAGGGATATATATGAAATTAACCTTATTTTTTTAATTTTTTTAAATAATTCATAACGTTTTTTAAAATAATTCAGTTTTGTTTTAAATATTGTTAATTTTTAAAAAAACTTCAATTTTTTTAAATTTTTGGCAACTTAGGAATGACCTAATTAGAACAATCCTAAAACTTTAATGATCTGATTGGGACAAAAAATTTACGAGTGATCTAATTGGAACAAAAAACTTTATGAGTGGCCTAATTAGATCAATTTTAAAACTTGATTACTATTTTACAAAGTTACCCCTTCTTTTTTTAAGTTTAACCAATATTTTGGACTACGTGTTGTTTCATATGCATGAATTTAAGAAGGAATTGAATGAGTCATTTCATTAAATTGTAGAAAAAACATATCTGTTAATGAATTACAATTGGATTTGACCATTACATAATAAAGATATATAATTAGTATTAATACACTGCGTTGCAGCAGTGGACGTAAAACCGTATTAAGTGTCACCAATGGCACACAACCGCAAGTTACCACCAACACCGAGAAAGCTCGTATTAAAAAGGAAATAAAAAACGAAGAGAATAAATCAAACAAAAAGTAAGCGTAAAAAACGTTGAACCACGTAAGCCAAAACATATAAAACAATAAGTAAGTCAATCTAAAACTAGCGCGATGCGATAGGGTCGTTAAAATGGAAAAAACAAGGGTAAAAATGTTGAATCACACACTCGTTGCGGTGTGTTACTCGCAAAATTTAGACGGAAGCGCAAAACAAAAAAATTGTATAATATGAAAAGTATGGGGGATCAAAGATGAAAATAAAAAAAAAATATTAGGGTTAAATTATAAAAGATGTAAAAGTAATAAATTAAAATAAATAAAAAGAGGTTAGAGTTAAAAAAAAAACAAAGGCGGATACAACCCACTAAACATATAATACTACACATTAAGCATAACAAAGTTGATAATTAGTATTATATAAATTCATTCTCTTCTAAGGATGATTATTTCATATAGAAGGGGTTTTCTTCTTCTTATTTTAACAAATGAAATGATATTTTAATTCATAACCTCAACAATGACTCAAAAACATGTCCTGACCCACCACCCGCTTGTTCCATTTCTTTGTTTTTTCTTGCAAACAAATAATATAAATTAATGATTTATTCAATTCTCCATAAGTAACATAAAGGCATGATAGAATAGGAATGGTTCATTTTATTATTTTAATTATTTCATTATTCATTCCATTATTTTATCTATTTTATTAATCCATACAAATCAGACCGTAAGAGTGTTTGTTTTGGCCTAGTCTATCATATAACAATATGTAGGTGTGTAAAATAGTATTTTTTTTTATTGAGGGTTTAAATCTAATAGTGAAAAATAATATAGTATTTAATAGTGACGACCCATATGTAAGTTGACTTGACTTATACTTGGGTGTAAGAGCATTCACACTAGGTTACAGGTTACTCATTCGTTAGAGTATTCACATCAGGTTTTTATCATTATCTTTATAATTACATTAAAAATTATTTTTTATCTATTATTTTCAATTAAATAATACATTTTATACTTTTATCATTACATTTTTCTTTCTCCTCCGCTCACAAACACCTTCAAAAAGTATTAAAAATTCATAATGGTGAACAATATATTACCAAATATATGGATTAACAGTAATATTCTCTCTCTCCTCTATTCATAACAGTTCCCTATAATATAAAAATACACTCATAATAATATAGGAAACCTACTATGAATGCTTTTATTCCTATAATTTAACAAAAAGTTATTGATGCTCTAAATTATACATCAAAACATATCAAAAGCACATCAATTATTCATTAATCTTTTGCTTAAAATGATGAAAATAAACTTAAAAGTGTTTAAATTGTGTTTTCAGGTGTTCAAATGGTCAAGATGGACAAAAGAAGCATACTTAACAAGAAATTGATGAAAACCGAGTTTCGAAGTCCAAGCATTGGTTAAACACGCCCCCATGCCTAGCCTGAAACACACACCCGTGCTTAAATTAGTACACCCCCTTGTTTGGACATCTAACATGACAAAAAGTATTGTCCCTCAAAAGCAAACATAGGGCGTGCCCCACCCCAAACACGAGGTCGTGCCCCGTCAAGCACGGGTTGTGCCCAACCACCTCTACACATAAGAACCAACCAAGTTCCGTAAGCATTGTACTACCATGGGGTCGTACCTTTTAGGCATGGGGCCATGCTTAAACCACTCCAGAAAGCCTATAAATAAAGGCTCAATTCTATCACTTGAGAGAGCTTTTGGTGAAGGGTTACTCTGCTGAATTCTCTCGAGAATCAAGATTTGAAGACCCTTAAGCTCGGGATTGTCTAAACATCATCCATTGTGGATCACCGGTTTGATTGTCCTATTTTATCAATGATTTCATATCTATCTTCTATTTTGTTTGTTGTTATGTTCAAGCTCATTATGAGCTAAACTCTTATTAAAATCCTAATTGGATGAAACTTATATAATTGTGATGAACTAATAGTGTGATTTATGTTATGTTAATGTTATGGTAATCTTGAGTAAACGTTCGATGGGTAGCATCTACATTTGAACGGAAGTTATAAACTTATGATTTCTAATTTTGAATGTCATACAAGGTTGAAAAATGTATGAACTAGCTTTTATTCGTGAAACTGGTATTTATAAAAATCTATAGCTAATGAACTAGAAATGGTTATTAGAAATCATATCACCTTGACTTTCTGATCATTTGCGGGTTCCCTTTTATTGGTCTGAGAAATATATAGTAATTGTTATGGATTTCTAAAATTAATGGTATCTTAAAAAAGAACTTGATCAACTCCCTTTCTAACATTAAGTTATGTTTTTAGATATTATATGTTAAACGGGTGCACAAGTATTACCTACATTACTAGTGGCTTGGAGGTTAGCGTTGTAAGTGACTCGGTGCAGCTTTCCTTGTCTCTACGGAGCTGGCAGACGAGAAATCTGTATTGGCTCACGTTTATAAAAATTAATAACTACTTCAACTTATATCTTTAATCACACCACACCATTCATCACACTTACATAAGCGTAATCTAATTAGAATGATAGTCTTATCTCCTTGTTTTAAACCTAAAAGTTTCAATTTTATTTTTACTTCCATTTTTAATTATTGTTTTAAAAATAAAAGAAACCCAAAAAATTTGGTTACATCAACGCAACTTATCATTTTTCTCAAAATAAAACTCATTCCAATAGTCATTTATAAAGGTTTTTGAGTATGCTCTGTGTGTCTACGGATTTATACTTGGTTCTTACCGGCACTATATTACCACACGACATGTACATTTGCATTTGTATCTGTAGTTAGTATAAGTAATAACCAATTAAAACTGAATCTGTGCGAAAATACTTTGTCAATATGTATACCTTTCACATTGCAATCGGTTATCATTTTTTAAATTTATCATTTTTTTCTAAAACCTCCCACATATCGCTCATATCTATTTTTATTTCAATTAAATAGTAATTTTTATATGTTTATAATATTATTTTTTCTTCTAATTACAACTATTTATAAAATAAAAAAAATATGAATTATGGGGATTATAATGACCCCAGATATGGAGGATTATTAAAGTTTCCTCTAAAATATAAGGATGAAGATGATGATGGGGCATTTCATATGTGAGTAAAATTACAAGATTTTTCAAGTTTCTCCTGTAATATAGATATAAGGACAAAGAAGGGGAAGCTTGTGTGAATGTTCTAAGGCCCCGGAAGGCCCCATATATTGGAGGGTTCTTAATTTATAATTTTACTATAGAGTTGATAACACACATGACCCTTATGGTTTATTCATATTGAAAGTCTGACCCAAAACTTTTATACATATAGACATGGTCCCAACTATTTGTGGAATCGTAACACCGGTAGTCCTTGACATGAATGAGAGTTAAGTTTTTTAGTTTGGTAAAAAAATGGTGGTGGCGACGATGGGTTGGGTGGTGCAAATAGGTTGTGGCGGTGGTGGGAGGTTAACTGTGACGGGAAACGAGTGTGTGTAGGGTATTTAGTTATAGGTTTCCTTTATAACAAAATATTATATTAATTTTTATTACAGTTAATAATCGATACACCTAAGCATGGAGGGAGACAATGAAAAAATCAACAAAGTGGTTGGGAGAATGGGATACGGTGCGCAAAGTTAAGGTTTAATACCAACGTAAAAAGAATGAATGAAAGGGAGAATGTTTTTTATTGAGATGAATATGCATTACAAATATCTTTATGTATAAGCTCATACATTAATGACAATGTAATAAGATAGAGAGTTTTTTAAACAGTTTATTAGATCACTAATGTACCATTGGCCCATCTAATAATCTTTATTGTTTAACTACGAAACCTTAGGACTCTATGCAACCACATCTTGGATGGAAAGTATTGAAAACTCAAACATCAGTCTGTTTATATCAGCACCGAACATAAAACCAGCATAAAAAAAGACTCATATTAAATGAGAAAACCCGTAGTCCAACCTGACTTTTAATTATAGGTAAAACTTGAACTCGTTTCTGAGTACCTCACCTCAACTCAATCATTTGAGGCGAGGATTATTGGAAATAGATAAGTAGACAACATACTATTATACGTATAGTAAAGAGTCACAATTATTGAGGAATTTTTAACATTATATGGGTTTTGATGATCAATTGCACAACTTCATTTAACTAGTTTTTTATTAACCGCGTGTTACGACGGCATCGTACACGACGTAATAAATAATATAAGCTAACAATCGAACCATAAAGTAACTCGAATTTATACTGTTGAACGAAAACATATTACACTTCACCCGCTTTTTTCCAAACAAAATTATGCATAAAAAAGTTTTATACCTGACCTCACACGTACCTAAAAATACAAACGTAAAAAATTGATCTTTTTTAAAATTAAAATTGTAATGAGATAAACTCGAAACTTTACAAATTTAAAAGATCAAAATGACATATCAAAGTTGACCAGGTATATTGAATTGACAAACAAATATAGTTTAATAAAACAAATATAATTTAATAAACAAATATTATTAATATTTAATTATTATATTATTATATAATTCAAAACATTATTATTATTTTATTATGGTAATACAGGAGTAATTCTGATCATATTAATACACATTAGAACCCACCAATCAGAACAAATGATATTTGACATAGACACTAAAGCTTTGAAGATCCTAAAAATTTCGATAAACTATGCAAACCTTAGAAAGCTATATATGAGTTTAAGCAAACATTTAGACGTTAGAATCTTCGTTTAAAAATATCAAAAAATATATCAAAAGAGTTTAGTTTTATAGTAACCGTAGAACAGCCATGTGTTTACATCAAAATTGTCACCTACTTTCATACTGCATCAAATGTATAGGGTTTTAGTGCATCTTTCTCCTCACTTTACACACTCAAGGTGATTTTAGAACCACTGCTGACGTAAGCAAACTAACTCACTCCACGTGAAACTTGGAAAACATTCTCTTGACTGCACTAAATGCAACAGCAAAAACCACCACTGTCACTATCTTCTTTGAAGCCAAAATTCTCAAATTCACTCTCACACCATGTTCTCTCATCAACTTCACAGCCTCCCCACATAACATCACCACCCAACAACAAAGCAATCTCAATGCATCCTTGGGTCCATAAACATTGGCACCCCAAACTTCCACGTACGACCATCTGGAGGGACCCACATGATTGTTCCCCTGAGGATTAAGTCCCAGAATATCGTTTAGCCACCAAGACAATTTCACGAGTAGATTGGCCAGCCATGCCACCTCATCTTTAGAGATCGGTCTCTTCATCCAGTCACCTTTGTACCTTATGTCGGTTGTTGGGCGGTTTCCAGCAGTTCTAGGGCGGAATATTTCATGATGTGATTTTTCGGATTGTTTCCTGCTTTCTGGGGTGACAGGAGATGTAATGATATTGCCGCCAAATAAGCAACCCATTCGGGCCTTTAAGGAGCTTAGAAGCTGTAGGTTGTTAGCAAGGTTTTCATTTGATATAACTTGAAGCTCAGACTCGGCACGCAGAGCAAGGAGCTGCAAAAAAAACACAAATTTTATAAATAAACGTGACATAGAGGTCACAAAATGGGTGGGAAAGGTAAACGAGTTAGAGCAGGTAACCATTGGCATGAGTGAAAATGGGTTGGGTTTAATCCTATAGTACTTGTAAGTCTAATAATAAATCTTTTCTAGATATTTAGGGGATCAAAAAAATGATTACAAAAACTACGTCATTTCAATAAAAAATTCCTTCTTATAAAATGCTTTAATAGGGTTCATCCATCATAAAAAAAAACAATTCTTGTGTCTTTCAACTTGTCCAACCTCTATCCTTTTAACCTATGTTTTTCATTTTACATGTTTGACCCGTTCATAAGAAAACAGTTCAAAATTGGAATCCTACCGTTGTCCATGATATCAGAGAGTAGCAACTAAGAATGGCTAAAAAATAAAAATACAAGACCAAAAAACAAAATTTAAAATTGTTTTTCCGCTTCCATTATTATTTTGGAAGAGAAGCATAACAAAAAAACAGAGCTGGTGCCAAAGACAAGACCTGAAAAAGTTGCTGCCCACCGTCTTCACTTGTGCTAAATAGTTTCAGATCTTTATTCCAGTTTTCATGCAAGAACGATCCATCAGCATCAGTTTCAGATAGGCCATCCTCCCAATCCTAGTATATCGACATTTAAATGTATATGAACTAAACTACATCAAGTGATAAGAACATACAATATCCAAATAGTTGCCAGAAATGAATCACTAAGACATGCATAAGAGTTACATTATGTTTGTTTTCATTTAATGTCTACTGAACAAATGAGTTGACTTGCAATGCAAATTTACCTGCAACTGTTCACGAATTGAAGGAACGCATCTGTATAATGAGTTAAGCATTGATTTGGATAATCCTGCTGGATTGGAATGAAAAACAATGTCTACATTTTTTATGAGGTCCATGAATTCCCTAGACGATGTTAATATGTTTACAACCTGCAGAAGAAAGCCAACACAAAACTTTGTCAAATGAAAATGCATATATTTGTAGTTATTTTGTTTCCACAGGTGCTCAAAAAAGTCATACTTGCCAGATCAAAAGCAATAAATTACCACTGATTTACTGAGCATATATTTTATCACAAAAAAAAAAAAACTCTAAGTATTCAACAATAGATTATGAAGTATCAAGAATCACAACAACAGGCAATTGGCATTTTGGCCTAGTGATATCCAAGCATATTAAGGTGCCTATCAATCAAGTAGTTGGGGTACAAGGTCATGTGCTCAACTAGAACAAGGGTGTGTTTGTGACAGTGTGAGGTTGCCATTCAAAAACAATCACGAATCACAAATATATCCCATTCCAAAAAAAATAATAACACAGTTCAAAAGAGATAACAAACAGTTAAACTTACTTTATCAAACAAAACATTCTCAAGAATTCAGCAGTCGCATAAAAACACCAACAAAATAGTTAGTATGACAAGATTATAGGAGTCAAACAAACCTTGGATACCATCTGCACTATAAGTTCTGGATCTGTGTGAATGAACTTATGAGCAAACCCAATGAAGTGCATAACCAATGAACTGTAGAAAAGGTAGTTTGATAACACAAAGCCTTGCCATGCTGATGAATATTCACACGGATGAGATGTATTAACTTCCTTCTTAGAATCTCTCTTCAAACTATTAGCATTTTCAGAGGTCTCTGAAAATTCATCTGAGCTAAGTGCCCATGGTTCCATATAGTTTACCCAAAGAGTAAACACCTGAGAGACATTCTTCACTGAACTTTCCACTGGACAAAACAAGAATGTTCTCAAAATGTATCTGTAGAGCGGCCTCTGGATACAAGAGTTCCAATAACCGATAGATCCAATACCAGAAACCATATCCCTATACTTCACATCAACAGAACCAGACCCCCTCCAACTAGCGGCTTTACTAAGTTCCACCTGATCACACCCCTCAACACTATTTGGAAGTAAACTTGAATTCAAATACTTCACAAACACATTAACAACCTCACCCAAACCAGCTGTGGGAGGCAGTTCTGCTAAAACCGACCGAATAGGAAGTACAACACCAAACGACTTGCACTGCTTAACCGACAAAGGCGAGAAATCATTATCCACCAACCAGAAATGAATAAGCGTGTGAACAAAAAACTCCGCGTTCTCAAGAATCGAACTATTATAGCTAGACGAGTAATGCAACAACGAACTCCGGTAAGGCGACTGAGCATTCAAATCACTCAAAGGCACAAAGAAACGAAGATAAGCATGCAAAAGCCGAACATACAAACCACCACCACCGTCCCTATTCTTCGTCTCAATCCCACGGGTTTTACCAGCATTACCAAACACCGGAATCGATTTATAAGCCCAATTCTCTAACCTAAACCTCTTACTCACCCTAGAGCTAACCGCGGTATGATTATCACAACTTCCTTTGCAAACAGGGTAATAAACAAACCAAAACAAGTAATACTCCAAAATATTCAACTGAAGCTGAACCGAAGCTCCATCTTTCAGCCTCCCTTTGAACAAAGGGCACAAGTCAGCCAACAGACCACAGTCCCTACCGTTTTGCAGCGTCAATCTAACCCATTCAGGCAAGCGTTCCATGGGAAAAACATATTTGACAAGAGACAAACGATCAACGGCCGTTAGAGAAGTGATTAAGACACCAGTGGGAGAGAGAAGATTAAAGACCTTGTGATTGAGCTCGGCGTCAGCAACGGACGATAGAAGGTGGATCCAGCCGTTGGCGCTAGGGTTTAGGGGCTTGTGTTCGTCGAAACCGAAGAATTTACAGATTAGGGTTGGGAAGGTGAGGGAGAAGAACCAGCGCGACTGGTCGGGGGAGTGTTTGTGGAGGAAGGAGTCGACGGCGGCACAGGCGGTGGCGATTTGCTCCGGCGAGGAGGCGGCGGCGATGGTGGAGGCGAGTTCGGCGGATTTGGTCTGAGCATCGGTGGCGTATGAGTGGGAGATCATTGTAGAAGGTGATGATGATGAATTGGTGATGGTGATTGTTGAAGGTGGTAGAAGTGTGTTGTTGTTTTTGGAGATTAGGGCAAAGAAAGAAAGAAGAAATGGGGGAATTTTGAAGATTTAATGGCGGGGGTTGAGTAATAGACTAATAGGGGGTGTGTACATGTACGTGGTGTTAAAAGGGTGGATCTTGTGAGTTTCATGACATTTGGTCCCACTTTATATTCATGTTTTTAACGCTTTTCGTAACTGATAAACCTTTGATTCTTTTATTTAATTTTTAGCGGATACGTATGATGATAGGACTTACCGTGTTAGTTTCGGGTGGTAATTTCTAACATGATGTGAAACTCGATATGAAAAATCAAGTTTTGGGTTGGTGTATCACTATGTGATTTGTTTATTTGTTTAAGAAACAAAGTATGTTTAGGTTGACATGTTTGATTAAATAAGTAATATGAAATGAGTTGTTTAACCCGTTTAGCTAAATAGGTCGAACAATCAACCTGTTAAATGAAACAGGTCGACTCACTAATGACATGTTTCCTGTCTTTTATTAACTAACAAATTCGATTAACATATTTTAAACTTGATTATTATCAGTTAGGCCACCTACATGTTTTACACATTTAGATAACGGGTTAAACGGGGGCGTGTTTGAGTTACATGGTTTTAAATGTGTGCAAGTTAGGGTTAATGTTCTTTAACACGAATATAAATACGGGTCGTGTTTGGTTTAAAGAATTCAACCCTCAACTCCGTTAACTTGTCAACCAACCATCCTGACATTATTGCTACATTTGTTAGTTTGTGTAAGGCTCCGTTCACGGAACGCTTACAGTTGGTCAATCATCGAATAAAAATTTTAAAGCACGTCATTTGCAGCGGAAATTTAAAATTTTCATTAACAATTGAAACCATGTCAATACATCATATCTTTAGATTATATCATCAAAAATCTTATTAATACAATATCATCTCAAAATGTGGATGCCGGACTCAAAACATTCCCAGTAGCTTATGCATCCATGCCTGCACCTCCTCAGTATCAAACGGTTACCTGCCAACTATTATGCATTGTAAGGCCCCGTTCCCGGGACGCTTACAGCTAGACCGTCATCGCATAAAATATTTAAAACCAACGTTTCTTTAGCAGCGGAATTTAAAACTTTCATTAATGATTAAAACATGTTATCTCATTACATAAATCATTTACATATCAAAATACAATAACATGTCAAAATGTAGATGCCAGTCTTCAAAACACTCCCAGTAGCGTATGCATCCATGCCTGTAACTCCTTAGCATCAACAAAATACCTGCCAACTATTATGCATACAAAAAGTCAGCGACGCTGAGTGAGTTCTAGTTTTATAGATAAAATACTTTACTTTCGTTAAAACATAACCTTCGAAATCGTATGCGATCACACATCATACGTACACATTGATAATATTTATTATTATCTTCATCATTGTTCATTACGTACGTTTCGTACATTCATCATTATCTTTCACGACAATCTGGATCCTGTCTCATGCAATACCCCCGACTCATGTCCGAAGACCGATACTTACCGGGGTACGCGACAAGGATCCCCTTCGAGTCACAAAGACTCCCTTCGAGTCACGAAGACTCCCTTCGAGTCACAAAGACTCCCTTCGTTCTTTACGTTCCACTTTTCATTATTATTATCTTTCACTTCGATACATAATACTTTACGATAATCAAACCACGTAAAGCCATACATCATACATAACGTATAATAAAACATAATACATACGTTTTAAAAACCGTTTAACGAAGAAAGACAACACCACACACGCAACATAAACCACAACACAACATCATGCATAAGCCACCACATCCCAACGGGACCTATCTCAAACATCACCTCTTAAAGCCCCTAAGAAAGCCCTAAGTCTAAAACTAGGCACAACATAACATTCTGGGCGCATCAGCAGAGAATTCTAAGTATAAAAGCTCTTGGGCGCATGGAAACTATTTGGGCGCATGAGCCCTATTCAGGCGTTCCAACACTTGGCCACAGAAACAATTCTGGGCGCATGAGCACTATTTGGGCTCACCATCTATACTTGGCCATTTCCATATTGTTGCTGGGCGCATGAACCACTGTTCAGGCGCACCACCTACACTTGGGCGCATGGCCAACACTTAGCCACCTGGACACTATCTGGGCGCATGGCCACTATTCAGGCGTATGACCTGGGCGCATCAACCCTGTTTGGGCGCACCACCCTTGGGCGCATGAGAACACTTAACCATATAAAGCTTGGGCGCATGGAATCATTCTGAAAATATTATCTATGCTACAATCAACACCCGAATACCATTCTAACATCACCCAAACATAGATCTAGCAATCTAAGGCACCTAAAACATGCTAACAACCATTCTAACCCCAAAAGCAGCCTCTATAACATACAACAACACAACCCCATCGAACAACCACAGAACATCATTCGAACAACAACAAGCATACACATACGGTTACTTTTCAAAATGTTTGCCCGGTATGCATAACAGCCCCAAAGCTTTAAAATCTGTAAAAGAGGGGTCTAGAAACTCACTTGAAGCAGGTCTTCAAACCAGGTACTTCCACCTGCGATTTCAGCTTCAAATTCCCGGGAACAACTTCTAAAACATCAAGAACTTCGGTTAAGGACTTAAAACCCAACTAAACCGAACTCGTGTTTAAGAGAACTCACCTTAGCAGCTTCTTCTTCCTCTTTCTCCAAAAACCCAAAATTTCCTTCTTCTTCTTTTTTTTTCTTCTTCTGGCCGAGAGCAGGAAAGCAGATCCCTGCTTTATGGGCGACCATACCTCTTATATTATTAAAATAAAGAAGTTTGTGCACTTTTACACTTTGCACCCCTCATGTTGTGCCCATTTACTTTTCTTTCTGGATAATTTTCTTTTTGTTTTCTTTTTAATAAAATTCAGGGTGTTACAAGTCCACCCCCCTTATATAGGTTTCGCCCCCGAAACCTGTCGCTTCTCGAACAGTCACGGGTAACGCTGTCTCACCTCTTCCTTGTTCTTACACTTAGGCTTGATCCCCTTCTGGGCTCCACTATACTCGCACAGGTGGAACCATCCTTTGACTTATCCCTTCTTTCCCTTCTATCAAAAATGACCCTCAGTTGCTCCATATAGTTGAATCCTTCATCCATCTCGGTATTCTCCAGTGACACGATCAGATCCTCATTGATTGAGCACTTTCTTAAGCGAGACACATGAAATGTCGGATAGCTTCACTTAACACGTCGAGTAGCTCCAGTTGATATGCCACTTCTCTTACCTGAGCAACAATTCAGATTGGTCCTTTATTTCTCAGTATTAGCTTCCCTTGCTTTCTGAATCAAGTGATCTCCTTTCCCAAGACGAGACCTTCATCGTTACTCCACCACCGTAGATCGGCACCGAACTCCTTTCGGGCGCGATTGCTCAAACCTCCTTCTTGCAACACTCGGTGTTTGCCTCATAGGCTGCTAGCCAATCCTTCCAAAGGCGCACGTCTATCCATCCATTTCTGTCCTGAACAGTCTAGCAGGAAACACGCGCTCTCTCAATTCTATCGCGCAATCTTCTAGGACATCCGGTAACCTAATGGACTTACCAATAGCAATTTCTACCTCGAAGGCTCATCGATCTTCCTACTCCTAACGTGTATCTTAACACAAAGGTAGCAGGAACAAAACCACTACTAGCACCACAATCATAACACAGATGCACAAATATAATTTACTAGAAACGTACCTGACGTCGCATCGAAGTCCGCTCTAGCCTCCTCCCGGTCAGGGCAAATGCTCCAACCTTCATCCTCTGTCGTCCCTTCTTGCATCGGAGCTCTCAGCCCTTGACTTCGTGCAGTCTCTGCTCCTGTGTCCAATATCACCACACCTGTAACATCTTATTGAACGACAATCCCTCGCCAAGTGGCCCTTCTTTCCACACTGAAAATAGAGATTCGATCCCCGCTTACATTATCCTGCATGCTCCTTCCCACATTTGTTGCATGCCCTCGCTTCCTTTGTTAACATCCTTGGATCATCCATCCTCACCTTCTTACCACCAGCCTCAAATTCACCATCATCATCATTCCGCCTTCCGTTCCCACCCTTAACATAACTCCGCTCTTCCTCCTCATCCATCATCGCCACCGCCTCTCGCTCGTCATACAGCCTCCCCGCCAAATCGACCGCCTACCTAAACGTACTTAGTCAGGCAGCGATCAGGCTTCTGCGGATATCTACTGGCAGACCTTGAATATACCTCTTGATCTTTCGTGACACGGGCATCACTTGATCTGGCACCAGCCTTGCCATCTCGTTGAACTTCATGGTGTACTGTTGGTGAGTCATCGTTCTCGCCTCCAGCTGCAGGAACTCCCTCTCAATTTTTTCAAGCTCTCTATGAGGGCAACACTCCTCGATTACCAACCTCTTCAGCTCCTTCCACCTCATCCTCCCAATTGCTCTGGTGCCCTTAGCCTGGACAATGTTGTCCCACCAGTACAAGGCTGAATCCACAAATGAGTGGGTAGCAAACTTCACCTTCTGATCCTCGCGGCACTCGCTAATCTCAAGTACCGCTTCCATTTCTCTCACCCAACGTTGTGCAGCCGCAGCACTCCCATTTCCATCAAACACAGGAGGCCTACACCTTTGGAATGCTCCATAGCTGCATCCCTTCGCAGTCTCCTGCACAGCTTCCTCATCCTCCTCATCGCCACTGGAGACAACCATGTCAGCATCGGGTTGCTCCACACCCCTAGAACCTCCAGCTTCATCTCCTCGTCGTGCGGTTCTCCTCTTCTCACTCTCCTTCGTCTCATCCTCCTTCATAGCTCTAATGACATCGGTCACTACAGTCGGCAGAATCGTCTGCATGACTTGTTGGACTTCCTCTGTCACTGCCTCCTTCATTGAGGCTCTCAGGTTGGCACTCTCGTCTTTACCATCCTGGTAACGAAGCTCTGGCTCATCAGGAGCCGTCTCAGCAGTCTTAGCTCTGCTCCTCGTGACACGCGGCCCAACACCACGTCCACCACGACCTCCACCTCGCGAAGCCTCAGAAGTCCTACCACCAGCCATCTAAAACACTACAAGATTCAAACACCAACACAGTCAATCAAGGTAATAGCTCAAGATATGTCAAGTATAGTGAGTCCCTAATCATAGTGGCCAGTTGTGATTAACCACTTACTTTACTCTTCATTTCCCAAGCATTTTCAATCCTGACTACATCAGTATCTAAATCCGCACAGAAGCACACAAGCCACATAACATGTGCACATAATACCAGTTAATATTTCACTTACATAAAAGCTTTACATAAAACTTTTACCTGCAGGCATGTAGCTACTAGGACTGACATCCCTTTTCTTCCATCCCATTCTCAGTTTAAGATTAGATTTTTGAAAATATTTACCCAATTCCCTTAAACTTTAGCTCTGATACCAACTTGTAAGGCCCCGTTCCCGGGACGCTTACAGCTGGACCATCATCGCATAAAATATTTAAAACCAACGTTTCTTTAGCAACGAAATTTAAAACTTTCATTAATGATTAAAACATGTTATCTCATTACATAAATCATTTACATATCAAAATACAATAACATGTCAAAATGTAGATGCTAGTCTTCAAAACACTCCCAGTAGCGTATGCATCCATGTCTGTAACTCCTCAGCATCAACAAAATACCTGCCAACTATTATGCATACAAAAAGTCAGCGACGCTGAGTGAGTTCTAGTTTTATAGATAAAATACTTTACTTTCGTTAAAACATAACCTTCGAAATCGTATGCGATCACACATCATACGTACATATTGATAATATTTATTATTATCTTCATCATTGTTCATTACGTACGTTTCGTACATTCATCATTATCTTTCACGGCAATATGGATCCTGTCTCATGCAATACCCCCACTAATGTCCGAAGACCGATACTGTACCGGGGTACGCGACAAGGATCCCCTTCAAGTCACGAAGACTCCCTTCGAGTCACGAAGACTCCCTTCGAGTCACGAAGACTCCCTCGAGTCACGAAGACTCCCTTCGAGTCACGAAGACTCCCTTCGAGTCACGAAGACTCCCTTCGAGTCACAAAGACTCCCTTCGTTCTTTACGTTTCACTTTTCATTATTATTATCTTTCACTTCGATACATAATACTTTACGATCATCAAACCACGTAAAGCCATACATCATACATAACGTATAATAAAACATAATACATACGTTTTGAAAACCGTTTAACGAAGAAAGACAACACCACACACGCAACATAAACCATAACACAACATCATGCATAAGCCACCACATCCCAACGGGACCTATCTCAAACATCACCTCTTAAAGCCCCTAAGAAAGCCCTAAGTCTAAAACTAGGCACAACATAACATTCTGGGCGCATCAGCAGAGAATTCTAAGTATAAAAGCTCTTGGGCGCATGGGAACTATTTGGGCGCATGAACCCTATTCAGGCGTTCCAACACTTGGCCACAGAAACAATTCTGGACGCATGAGCACTATTTGGGCGCACCATCTATACTTGGCCATTTCCATACTTTTGCTGGGCGCATGAACCACTGTTCAGGCGCACCACCTACACTTGGGCGCATGGCCAACACTTAGCCACCTGGACACTATCTGGGCACATGGCCACTATTCAGGCGTATGACCTGGGAGCATCAGCCCTGTTTGGGCGCACCACCCTTGGGCGCATGAGAACACTTAACCACATAAATCTTGGGCGCATGGAATCATTCTGAAAATATTATCTATGCTACAATCAACACCCGAATACCATTCTAACATCACCCAAACACAGATCTAGCAATCTAAGGCACCTAAAACATGCTAACAACCATTCTAACCCCAAAAGCCCTCTAAAACATACAACAACACAACCCCATCGAACAACCACAGAAAATCATTCGAACAACAACAAGCATACACATACGGTTCCTTTTCAAAATGTTTGCCCGGTATGCATAACAGCCCCAAAGCTTTAAAATCTGTAAAAGAGGGGTGTAGAAACTCACCTGAAGCAGATCTTCAAACCAGGTACTTCCACCTGTGATTTCAGCTTCAAATTCCCGAGAACAACTTTTAAAACATCAAGAACTTCGGTTAAGGACTTAAAACCCAATTGAAACCGAACTCGTGTTCAAGAGAACTCACCTTAGCAGCTTCTTCTTCCTCTTTCTCTAAAAACCTGAAATTTCCTTCTTCTTCTTCTTTTTCTTCTTCTGGCCGAGAACAGGAAAGCAGATCCCTGCTTTATGGGTGGCCATACCTCTTATATTATTAAAATAAAGAAGTTTGTGTACTTTTACACTTTGCACCCCTCATCTTGTGCCCATTTACTTTTCTTTCTGGATACTTTTCTTTATGTTTTCTTTTTAATAAAATTCGGGGTGTTACATGCATACAAAAGTCAGCGACGCTGAGTGAGTCCTTGTATAATAATAAAATACTTTGCGTTACATTAAAACATATCCTTTACTTTCGTTCGTGATCACACATCATACGTACAACTAGATAATAATTATTATCTTTCATCATCGTTCATCATTCGTACTTTCTTTCATTAATATCTTCCACCCTTATCTAGACTTTGTCATACGCTATACCCCCACATCAAGCAAAGGCCGATACTATGCCGGGGTTTATAAGTAAACCCCCACGTCAAGCAAAAGCCGACACAGTACCGAGGTACGTGACAAGGATCTTCTCACAACTCATACGCTATACCCCCACGTCAAGGAAAAGCCGATACTGTGCCGGGGTTTGTAAGTAAACCCCCACGTCAAGCAAAAGCCGACACAGTACCGGGGTACGCGACAAGGATTCCATCATTCATTACTTCCATTTTCATCATTCGCTATCTTTCACTTTTATTACGTAATACTTTACTTACGTACATAAGTATAACATACCACGTAAAGTCACATCATATACATAGCATGGAACAACATCATCATTATAAAAGCACACAATGCACACATATCATAAACAAGCATAAGCCACCACAAGACATCATTTCTTAACACTTAAGCTCTACTTCCAAAAATTTCAGAAAATCTTAAGTGTTCACAGCGCATGAGTAGCATATACAGTGGATGGCTTAAAGTACTAAGTATCCACAGCGGACAACCTAAGTCTACAGCAGACAGCCAAGGTCCACAGCGGACAGCCAAGGTCCACAGCGGATGAGTAAAACACTAAGTGTGTTCACAGCGGATGAACATAGTCCAATGCGAATGGCCATAGTCCAATGCGGATGAATAACATCCACAACGGATAACTAAAAGTGTACAACGGATGAATAAATTCCACAGTGGATGTTCAAATCCACAGCGGATGGCCAAGAGTCCACAGCGCATGAATGAAACACTAAGTGTGTTCACAACGCACAACTAAAACATTCAAGGGTCCACAGCGGACAAGCAAAGTCTACAGCGGACATGCAAAGTCCACAGCGGATAGCTAAATGCGTAAGTGTCCACAGCGAACGCTATATGTCCACAGCGGACACCATGCATGACTTTTCTAAGTGTCCACAGCGGACATCATGCATACATCTGCAATGCATCAAACGTACTTCCAGTCCCCAAACATTATTCTAACTTAAACTAAGCATAGATCTAACATGTTACACACGCGTAAAACATACTAAACATCATACAACAACTTAGAAATCATCTAAAAACATACATCAACAGCACACAGTCGTACGTCATGTTAAAATTCATAGTTTGGTTTAGAAACCTTCTCTCCAGTATGTATAACAGCCTTAAACACGTAGAAAACCAGTAAAAGAGGGGAACTAGAACTCACCTTGAACAGCTTTCGAGTAGAACACCTCAAACCCGAGAACCCACTTGAAGTTCCAGCACCTAAAACCCATGAAAACGAGCACTAAACACCAGAATCTCGGTCCAGAAGCTCGAACCCAGCAGAAACCGAGAAGAACACCTTGAAATCTTACCTTTTGAAGATTTTCTACCACTTTCTCTCACTAAAACTGGGTGGGAACTTTCTCCTCTTTTTTTTTCCAGCTGATATGTACTTGAAAGAGAGGGTATGGGCACCCGTAAAGCAGGGATCTGCTTTCCTGTTCAAGTTTGGCCCACTATATGCAAGTTTGGCCCTTGCACGCTTTTAACCCCTTGCTTTTGAACTAACTTTCTGTTAGTTCCCTTACTTTTCTTTTCTTTCTTTTTCTGAAATTTCCGGGTGTTACAGTTTGTTATCTGGTATATAGTTTGTAGTGATGTTTAATGTATTAATGCAAGTTTGATTTTTGTTTATATATTTTGCCATACTTAGGCTAGCTTCTTGATAAACTTGGATGAGAGCCTGATCTTTTAATTTTAATATATGGATTTGATTTTGATTTGTGTGAATGACTTCAAACTTTTAAATTTCATTATTGAAAATGAACTTTTGAACCTCTTGTATTAAAGTCACTAACTTGATGTATCATCTTAGTATTCATGTTAAAAAAACCTTTACTAACCAAACATAATTATGACTATGTAATAGAAAAATGTTTTCACAATAGAAATGATGACTTAAAGTTCTAACTTTTATACATTGGTTTGAAAGTTTTTTTTTCCGGTATAGATGTAGTGTAATCATGGTGTCAAGACTTAAAACTTCATCATCTCATAAACCAAGGTATTGATAACTCGAGCCTTAGAGCATTTGATTGCGAAATGTTCTCTTGATTTGAAGTTTGTGGCTTGATCCTACATTTGATATTACTGTGGTTGTCATGTTATTACGATGCCAACATTTCAATATTGTTGAGGGAATTGATAGCCTTAGCGGGATTCATTTCACTTTATTGCATTTGCACAAACATAATCATTTGTTCTTCATTGCATGATTTTAGCCTTTAGGTGGCTTAAATGTCTCTTTGTTTTGCTGTTTGAAGAATCATATGAATTGGTAACATTAGTGGGAGCCAATTCTATATTAGATTTTAGTGACTTTTGAAAATCCATATATTGAGTCGATTGTATTCATCAAGGGGAGCCACACCCAAGTGATATCTCCTTTGTGCTAATTATTATTTATACTTCTAGCATTTTGTTATTTGCTTTTCGTATTTATCATATTGATCAAAATCTTCTTGTTATTTGGTTAGACAATGACTATTGAGAGCCTGTGTGTATCATTGGACGATACCCAGCACCTACCATCACTATACCACATATAAGATATGTAGACGTTCATATTGTGTTGTAGTATGTTGAGCATAGCACATTAAGTTTGTAAATTTATAACTTATAAATTGTGTTTGAGAAATTATTAAAATATATAACACCAGAAAACACATCACAACCCAAGCACTAGACAACATCTTGGCATCACTAATATCGGTTATTACCAACTTGTAGTTAAAGCCATGATCAATCATATATAAAGACCTCGTCACATTGCTAAACCACCTCTCTTACATATGAGAATCTCTACGCCCTCTCTATAATACTTCATGTTTCATATGATCATCAAGGGAAGTACAAACAAGCCAAACAACATACCACTCACAAGTTTAATGATGTCATTTTCTTCTCTACTCTTTCTAAAATCCCCCAAAACAGTTAAAAAGGACTTCTATGTACGGTTGTAAACGAGTCGAGTCGAGTCCAGTCAAAATGGGCTCGAGCTCGACTCGTTTGTCTTAACGTGTTCAAATTGTTGGCTCGGACTTGGCTCGTATACTAACGAGCCGAGCGAAGCCGGCTTGCGAGCCAATTTGTTTATATTTTTAAAACGTTCAAATTTTTTTACAGTTATTTGTATATAAACAAAAAGTAACATCTTCTATGTTTGTTTATCTTAATTCGTTTCAATAATAATACGAGACTGGAATTTCGTGATCTATGATTATATTATATATTTTTATACTACATTTTTAGTAGGAAATGTAAAAATATGCACATGTCTAACGTATATTTAAATAATACTAGTAACGTGCCCGCGCGATGCGGCGCGTACGACACTTTTTATTATGGTATTTGTCTCTGGTTAGTTTTATATTTAAAAAACTGAATTCTTTCTTTTAAGCATATTGTAATAAACATGGAAAAAATTGTATATAATTAAAGGTACGAGGATCTAAGTGTAAATAAGTTTAAAGTTTTACTTTTTTAATAGCGTTAGAAAGACATAATTACTCTTGTTAAATTAATTTTTTAGGTTGTACCTTGTGCTTAAAATTTACAAATCTCTTAACTTTGGTCGGAATTCTTCCTTCGTGTATTATAATATAGTATAGATATAACGTTTTGGTTTATAATTTACATACATACATACTAATTACGCTATATTTCAAACGAGCCACAAGCCGCGCTGTTCTGGGCTCGGGCTTCGCTCGTTTACAAACCAAGCCAGCTCAACTCGACTCATTTATAAACGAACTGATTTCGAGCGAGTCATGACCCTCAAGTTCTTTGAACAATCTGCTTCTAAGAACCATGTACCCCCATCATAGAAGATACGTGACGGGAGTTATCCGTATGCAATTGGTAGCCACAAAACTATTGGTTGAGACTTTGTAAACGATATTTGAACTCTTTGAAAACAAAATTGATAAAATATACAATGATGTTAAGCACATTTAAAAACCCCCCATCAAGAACCAATTTGCAAGAACTTAGAACCTAAAACAACCATAGGATGTGTATAAGCCACAGCCTTTGAAGCATGCATTGGACGAATTGTAGTAGTCAATGAAAGTAACCTCGTCTATACGGACCCACGCAAAGTATCGATTTAAACGATGCTAGGCTTACAACCCGAGATGTCAAGATGGAATTTAAACCAACAAGACGATGGGAGACTTTCTAAATCCTTTCTTATTTCTTTTGGTTTGCAAGTAAACTTCCCTCCAAACAGAATTGCAAGTAACAAAAACAAAACCAAAGAACATACCACCAACCTTTGGCACATCATTTCCCTAGACTTTTTAATGCCTTTTGTCTCTCAAAGACCCACAATTTTGTTTTAACTTTTTTATTAGAACATGTCAAGATAAGCTACCAAAGACTCCTCTCTTGAACACTTTAATAAATATATGCCCATGCCATGTACCTCACTTTTTGAATAACAATGAGTAAAGGACCAAGTGTAGTGTGTTCCCTTTTTTGTCCCCTTAATTGAAAAACACGTTTTGTTGTGATATTTCGAGTGAAGACAATGATATGATCAGGGAAAAAATAGAAAAGGACAAACCTATTAGTATTAATATATATCATATATGTTATCCATGGTGCAATCTAATTTCATATAGTAACTACTTAACAATTGACCATTTCCATTCTAAAGTGATCATTAATCTAATAAAACCAATATTAATAATCAAGTTCGTTAACTAAAGATGCACATATAAACATATAAATGATATAATGAATGGTTGCTTAGTTTTAGTTGCATTAAATCATTTATATAAATCTACATTATATGTTGATATCTTTTACACATATTATATCTCTACATAAAATATACTAGAGGAAATGCTCGCGTGTTGCGGCGGTACGACTGTTGAGCGATTTTTTGGGAATTTGATTTTAGTTAGTATCGGCTCGGTGCGTTATGACGTAAATTAAAAAACCAAAATATAATTATAGAAAAAAATTGAATGAAAGAAAACAATTACGTATATTACAAAAGTTTTTAAGACAACTATATCATCCCAACAAGATTAGTGATAGCATGGTTTGTATTTGTGGTCGGAAATCACGTATTACCTAGATTTTTTTTTTTGGGGGTTCGTTTTATGAATGTAGGTTAGAGTTTTATAATCATCACAGGTAGCTTTCGATAGTGATTTGCATAGACCGGAGAAAGTTAATGGAGAAATTGTCATCACAAATTACTATCTTGATTGTTATTGAGATGTTAACAACCTGCAAGGAAAAAGGGAAGAGGGATCAGTGCGCAATCGCAATGAATGAACGACACTGAAAATAAATAACGGTTTTGTTTGGTCACGTGTATATACTTTAGCATTTGTATTATAAGCATCATATGTTATGCTTTATTGTAAGGGCATAAATGAAATAAAATAGTTAATTTTTTAAATTTAAGCATGATTTTTCATATGAGTGTCTTAATTCATATGCAAAATTATCATTCTATCATCCTTTCATTTTTACTATAAAAGGTATAGATAAATATTAAAATTATTAAACTCACAATATGCCCCTAAAAAATATTAACATTATAGTTATTATAAATATGAAGATATATATAAGTTATATACTTAAATATTTAAATAAAATAATACTTAATTTAAATAGTATTTAGTTATAAAAATATAATTAGTAATATAAATTTAAATGTGAATTTATAGTATTATAAATAAAATAAAATTTAATGAAGTAAATTCAATAATATCATATTATTAAATAATGTATTAATAATGTTTATTAAATACGTAAAAGAGATAAGGACAAAAATGTCAATATGTATAAAATCTAATGGATAAATTTAGTATATTGCCCCTAAAGTATCTTAAAATCTTAATAAATTCTATATTCTACCACTCTTAAATGTCTTGCATTCCTTTATATATGTTGTTTCAAAACTTGTATGCATGGTAAAATTATATCTCTATCCAAAAAAATGTATTATATAGTAGTATAGATATAAGTGTTTAAATAAACTAATACTTAATTTAAATATTATTTAGTTATAAAAATATGATTAGTAACTATAAGTTCAAATGTTAATTTATATTATTATAAAAAAATAAAATTTAATGAAATGAATTAAATAATATCACATTATTAAATAATGTATTAATAATGTGTATTAAATAATATAATAATTAGAAGAAGTTAATTAAATGGGGATAAAAATAAAATTATTGCATAAAGCATTTGTACTCTATGCTTAAAATATTAGAGATGTGTCTTACACTTTGAATAAAATTACCATCTTATCTTTTTAATATGTATTATATAATAGTATAGATAGAGTATGTAATAATTATACCCCAAATATGTACATGTAAAGACATTATTCAACGTAAATAATGTTTTATTTACATTTGGTATACATCAAATCAAATACAATTATTTCAACTAATCTTTTTACTATAATAAAAAGGTAACTATGAGAAACATGTGATAACAACACACTCTTCATTTTCAAAATTTTTTCCCTTCTCTACTATTAAATATTTACATTAATTACTAATAATATTATTAAATTTTTTAGATCTAAAATTGTTTTATAAATAAATTAAGAAAATGATCTTTTTATTAATGTTATTTTTAAAAAAATATTTTTTATAAAATAAGAAAATTTTCAAATACATTAAACTTTTTTAAAAACACGAAATATTTTAAACCCAAAATAATTAAAATTAGAATTTATAATAAGAAATTTTTTTTAATATTTTTTTAAAATGATTTGCTTTGAAACAAAATTATTAATTAAAATAAACAAAAAAGTTTTAAAAAAAATTTAAAAAGTTGACATTTTATCTTCTAATATCGTTTTATAATTAATACATTTTCATTCCATTTAATATTTTATTCATTCAACTTGTGTAATACACAGATTACTAAAGCTGGTAATACCTATAATGTTATCTGGCTGTTAAACATTTAAATAATATTTTGCTCAATGTAATGATTTTGCTCAATGTATCAGTATATGATGACATGTCGCTAGGGACGTAATAAAATCTAACAATCTTTCACTTACATAAGATCATACGAAAAATAAAATAGACAATGATAACCCTGCATTTTCACTACTCCCAATAACATAGGAAGAGATATCATCTAAAACTACCACCTGGTGTAAACACACGTCAAGCCACCAAAGTAAAGACGAATGGTAAATTATCTATTATCATATCAATACTAAACATTCAACCATTTCGTTAGTTGATCAAGGTTCGACACTGTCAGGGTATACCGATGCATTTTTATCGGTTTGACTCAACAAACGACATGATGAATCTACTCACTGTATTGCACATATGCCCAACATGATCTTCATAATTGTGAGGTCAAGAACAATGTTAAAAACGTTAAAGCAAAATACTTATTACAATCAAGTCTTAACATGCACATCACGTTACACTAAATAAAGATACCATCATCTTCAAATTCCACCGTCTGCATAACACAATTCACATAATTGACCTTATGAACCAAGCACGAGCAATGATTAACCTTGTAATTCTATGCATCCTTAATATGTTCAGTTCACCGTTATGTAAAAACATCACTAATGCATAACAATCTCTCTTTATGTGTTTAAACGAGTTATGAATTGGTGCTACAATGTTTCTAAAGTTTGTGACCTAAGAACAAAACTCAAGTAAAGTTCAACTCCGCCTCAGTTACCCAAACAAAAGGATACTACACGAGTCAATGCTGTACATATACTCAATTTCACCAGCTGACTACGCATTTGTTGATAATATACCAGCCAAAAAGTTGTCACACCAGCGGTGACTCACACAAACACGATTTTTAGTCATACATAATTGTTGTCTTATAGAACATTATACGGCTACAGATGTATGAATGTTCAGAGGAAATCATGTGTTCTCTAAATTGCTTTTAGAAGATATCGACTTTTGTTAGCTTTTAAAATCATTGTAGCTATTTGTTTCAGCTGGTTTTAAATAAATTTGCAAACCCATTTACAAACCAAACAACCACATCAAGAAGCATATTAGGACAAGACTTCCACCATCTTAAACAGATAATGACCATTTCGAAAACACAACCCTAATATTATGTGATCTTTAAACCTACTATTGCTAAGCAACATGAACCTTGCTTAATGCTTATCATCCTCAATATGAACATGATATCCTTATATATTTTCACTATAAGTAAAGCTATGCCATTAAAGCTACTAGCCATATATGTCGATTTTAGCTATCGGAACAATCGCATGTGTGCTTTACCATACAGAAATAATTAAAAAAGAAAGGCATCGACACCAACATGGCAGCATCAACAAAATGCCAACAAATGATTAAGAAAACAGTAATTCAAACTAAAATCTTACCTTAAAAAACTCAATACCGTTCAAATGTACTTAGTACCGACAATTTATTTAACTTTTTTTTTTCAATCGAGAATAGTAATGTTCTAATGCACACTTTCGACACATAATCAACAACCAAAGCACGACGATTGTCGTGCATGTTGCATACTATGTAACTTCACAGACCAGCATAAATATAAGGCGTAAAAGCTCTATAGTGCTCCTTCAACTTAATATCCAGTGTTAAAACAACAACTAAAACCATAGTTGAACACTTACTGAAACAAAGGAGATGTGCTCAAGCAATATGTCACTTAGTGAAGCCATGGGCGTTCTATAGCTTAGAAGTGCGTAGCTTCTGCTTGAGAATTGGTTGGACGTATTCATGGAAGCCATCGACTACATCTGAGTCATTAAGAGGATCTTTCCAAGCAGCCTCATAGAGTTTTGGATACACATTTCCATCATAACGCCCAAGAATTGAACCAAGGTAGTGATCAGTGTAGTTGAATGAATCAACAAGTGCTATTGCATTTGGGCGGACCTGTCAGAAATCGCAAACCTCGACTGAGTACACAAGTTTAGTTTTCACCTAAGATAAAAATATTTAACAAGAATAAAATAACAAAGGGTAAATAAATAATTTCAAACTTCCCCAAGAAATAAATATCTCTAAATTTCATCAGAAAAATATAAAAACATGATGAAAATAGAGTGAGAAAGAATAGACTAACCTTAGAATACAATGTTCTGAGTTGATCATTAGCAAGTGAGGCCTGTTTGGGTGTAAGATACCCGGTAGCCAAGAAATCACCTTGATGCTTGTGGAGAAGAAACAATGCATAGACGTAACACAACACCTCTAATGTTTGCTTCACACCCTTTCCGGGGATGTCTTGTTGCAATTTCTCAATAAATCTGCAATATGCAAATGTAAACAAATGATTAAATGACTTATTTAATGATACTTCTATAGTTGATAGAAAATAAATTTTCATGTTCTAAAATATAAATATTGTTTCGACAATACGTCACAACATTGGTTTTGGTCATCTTATATATTAATTCCTTAAATAATTAGAGTTTTGATACGAATCAAATCAAACTCGATTGATAATCAAAGTAACTCAAGAAAAAAAAGAACAAGATAGTGCCTACAATTCAAGAAGTAGGTGATCTCCCTATGTCTGTAAACTCAAAACTCTCATGATCGACCCTAATACCCTTTTTACATTAATAAACTTCCTAGACTGATCATAAGCCCCTTGGTTAGCCAACATGTAATCTTGATTAGCAAGCCATTACAATATAAGGAGACTAACTAAATGGTAACTAATTAATATCATTAAGGCCCTTGTAGTTTCACGTATTACCCCACCCCCTTGAGTTTAGTGAAACGTATCGAATTTGTCAAACACTCGAACAATGGATTAATACAATTCAAGGAGCACAAGCAAATTCAGATACTCTCCCCTCTTGAACACAAATTATTATCAAATTATCAGTTTCAAAACGCACATCAAACAGCCTCTAATTTGCTGTGGTATTAATTGATTATCAATACAACTTGTAGAGCTTACTTGGACACAATGATCAATTGGCAGTGAGCAACTGATGCCTCAACCAAATCAGCTGATAGTTCTGCAAATCCTGTAGGAAATTCAAAAAAAATTTACATCATGCATGGTTAGCATTCTTTTGAGAAATTTATTATTTAGGTCACACAAATTCCATTTTTATCTTCGTCATAAATGATTGATATAATAAGATTTGAGGAGAACATTAATCACTAAAAATAAAAGTACCATCTTCTGGATTTTCAAACTTGGCCAATTGTCGACCACACCGAACAGCCATTCTAGCAGCCCTTGACTCAAATGCTTCCATTATTGCACCAGGGTTTAGCCATCCCTCAGCTGAAACCCATTGTATTTGTGGTTAATGAAATCATTAAACATCTGAACTTAATTTTGGTTGTGATTCTTTAGGTGTATATCCAACAATTATAAATATATTTATAGGGGAGAGATCAAATGATAACTCCTAAATATCGCAAGAACTTGCGAGGAACAATCAAAATCATTCATTTATCTAGAATAATAGTGTTACTGTTAAAATACAATATTGTAATATGAATTGATACGTGTAAATTTACATGTACTTGTGTATGTAAAGTTGTAAACATTTACACATGCGTTAGTTTTTACCATTTACATGTGTACAAAACTTGTTAAGAGTAATTTAGAGAGGATAGAGGGGAGAGAAACTAATTAACTAGAGAGATAAATCATTTAATATTTTAAGTCTATACACTTTTCATATAAATAATGATTTGATTGGTTCTCTTGAGTTCTTGCAATATTTAGAGTTCTTATTTTTATCCCCAATAAACACAGGTGTACATATATGGTTATATCCATGTCAAAAGCAAGTTTCAGAGGATGTTAAAGAAGATAATCTACCAGTTTGAACAGCACAATTATTCTGCATCAGAGATGCTACTCTCCCCATATAAGCTGTAGTCCCAACTGGTTTTTTGTAAGCAAGCTCTGAGACTGTTTTCACAAGAAACCTCGCAACCTGTAAAGTTTTCAATCAGCAAGCAACACATCAAAAAGTCAATAGGTTCACCTAAACCAAGGTTTCAAAAACCATACCGGACCGCTAATATGTTTATAATTCAATATCCTACATGTTTTGTGAACATTATTATTGTTATTTGTTAATGTCAGAAATGAAAGCAATGAATTAAATAATGATGTGCTTGTACTGGATGTAGATTCAGATCTCTATCAATGAAGAAGATGATGATGTTCAATTGTTATTTGTTAATCTAGTATATTTGATGATGTTGATTTCATGATTCTAACTCCCAAAATTTTACAAGTTTCTTGTATTTACTACAGTTTTTTTATGACTTTTTTTAACAAATATTTTTTTAATCTTAAACTGATTATGGCGTCATCAATTTTTTAAACCTACCCAACCAGTTTCAAATGATTAATAAAAACATAAAGATATTATTTTATTGTTCCTTTTGTTTATTGCATTCAAATTTGAATAACTTATGGTGCAAATCCATCTAAAGTGATGCATATTATAAAGCCTTTCGTATTAGCATATCATTAAAATATTATTTTGTATATTAATTACTAATTGCATAAGATTGATATCACGAAACAATTTTGCATCACATACCTGTAGCAGTAGAACAACATTGTCCCCTTCATACGTACAGGCAGGAATGTAAACCGCAAATAGTTCGGGAAGCCCACTACTAACAAGGTAGCCATGACCACCACATAGTTTTCTACATTCTTCAATTCCATCCTGAAAGACAAAAATGCACAATTATAACCCTCTTGCTGAAGTAAGTGTTGAATAGCACGTGAATTTTTGATGAACATATGAACAAAAGTTAAATAAAAAAATAAAAAATATTCTTGATGAATCACATTTATACAAAATTAACACATTTAAAAAATAGTGAACTTTACTACCAACAGAATAACTAATATATGTGCACAACAAAGAATTAACCACTCACAGCTGTTGCAGTAGTTGTCAAGGACTTTAACCCTGCAGTACATGCATGGGCCTCAGGCAATGTTGAAAAGTCATTAGCTGCTAATCTTTGCTTAACATCCATGTACAACCATTTTAACCATTCGCCTACAAATCTGAAGGCATACGCAGATGCCAGCAAAGGGAATAGTCTACTTTGCTGAGTTTTATAATCAATCACCTAAAGCAAAGACCAAAAACAAAATAAAGAACTTCAATCCTTTTATAAAAGGAAGCAACATATAAAGATGACAAAAGCAAAATCTTGTTTTTATATAAACCTGGGTCTCGGGCCCACCGTTACGTGAGCCAAATTGTCTACGAACAGCACTATATCTTGTAGCAATACAAACTGCACGCGATAATGCTTTGGAAGCATCAGCCACAATTGTTTGCCTAACATACACCATAGTTCCATAAATAAGTTGTCGAGGAACATCAGATTGCATGATTTTTCCTTCTTTTGTAACCTGGGTGACCCTGAGAATAAATTTAAAAAAAAAAACATGTCTCTCATATTAGATCAAAAAGGGGATAAACAAGTATATTTATTTTTTCAATTGGCTCCTAAATAGTTAAATTATTATGATTATAGTAACACCAAAAACAAATTATTGTGACTTCAAGTGGCAGTAAATATGTAATTAAACTAGAACCAACTATAAATTACTTGAAGATAAAATACATGAATGTATATAGATCAGATATTACCTCATCAACATTTGGTCCCTAGAGATACGCACATGATCAAACCTTAAAACACCATTATCCATGGTGTTATATGCCCCATTTCCAAACTTCAACCCAATATCACCAACAGTAACACCAGGAAGAGGTGAGTGATCATCCAAGCTCCTTAGTTGGACAATAAAGCCTTCAAGGAAACAATGATGGTAAACAACTGGTAACTTTATTTTCCACAATAATGATGAAAAAAGCTTTTAAATGATTTAATCTCTATGGAATCTTGTCAAAAAACATATCATCAGTGGCTGTTTAGACTTTAGATGTGCGTTCTGAAAGTGATTGATTTTGAACAATCAGACTCAGATGCACAGGTATAACAAAATGCGCTGTATGAGATAGCATCTGGATGCATTTTTATTGTTTGAAGTTTGTCATAATGTTTGAGTGTTTTGATAAATTCTGATATATGAAAAATAAAGTTGATACGACTTGTGTGATGGGGATAAAAGTCTCACAAGTTATCTTTAACAGGGGTTATTTAGGTAATATTCAATTACCATTTAGCAAACAATTTTGTTGCAGCTAGTATGAAACTGATTTATCTGATAAATCGATAATTAGAAGCAAAATCTGTTATCTGTTATGTTAAATAATATCAGATAATTGAACTTAGAGCACAAATCGACACATTCCCTTCAAATATAGAAGTACAAAATAGAACTTGTACTAACCATGAACTCCATGGAATTCACCACCTGCTATGAGACGAGCATAAACGACAGCATGTGTTGAAACTTTACCCAATCCACCAGGCCACCACTATTAGACATCAAGAAGGCATAAAATAAAATGAGTGAGGATTGAAGACACGTAAATTTGAATAAAATACAAGTGTAAATCCACTTCATGTTTACATAGAAAACTTACTTTGCTTGATGTTAGAGTAGGACTGTGAATGATAAACTCATCCGTTTGGGGATCAAATGTAGCAGTCGTTTCCAGACCTTGCACATTGGAGCCATGACCAAGTTCTGTTTGTGCATAACAGCCAATAATTTGCATCTTTTGAGCCAATGGCAACCATTTCTTTTTCTGTTCTTCAGTGCCTTGTCCTTCAATAGCCGGGATGAACATTCCCTAAGAAATCAAAGAAACAACAACAGCTGATCACCCACTAATACCCCTCAAGGAACATTCTACTCTAACCATTGAAGTTAAATGTAACCTCTAATTGCAATAATACAGTTTAAGAAGAGATGTAAAATTACCCAATGAAGATCAGTGTAAGCAGGTTCATCGATGTATAGTCGCAACCATTTGGCCTCTTCTTCTGAGATTAACAAAAAGTGCATGCTTAAGTGAAAATGACAAGAAAAAGTTTACACAAGCTTGGTACTTTGATACCATTTTGCGAGCTTAAAGTGAAGATTACCAGTTAGACGAAGATCAACGATCAACTTCCATCCATGAGCAGCTTTTCTAAGAGTATTCTTAAGCAACTCTTTCCTACCCAGCATAGGCCTTGTAAACTTTTCAAAGGCCTGCAAACAATAAGATGCAAATATACATAAATACACACACATATTCAAAGAGCATATACAAACATAAAGCATTTAAAAAGTTTAATTGTTACTTTTTTCTTTTTCTGCAAATATTAAATCAGTCAATACCCTAATAAGTATCAGGTATTAGTCAAAGCAGACAATTTTCCTTTCAAACCAACATGATCAATTTTCAACACTTGGTTAAAGGGGTAAAAAAACCCTAATTTCATCTGCAGATGAACAAAATAGCAATTAAACGTAAACGTAAACTAAAGTGAATTGAAGTCATACAGGATCATTAGCTACGAGCTTTGCCATACGATCAGAGAGCTCAAAAGCTTCACGAGAGCCAGCCCAAGCAATCTTCATAGATTCAACATCGAACTCTGCCTTGTTCCTCTCATCACTCAAGTAATCAACTCCCTCCATTTGTTCTTCAAATCAAAGCCTAAATCCCTAGAAAACAGAAATCACAAAATTGAGATATAAGATTGTGATAAATGTTGTTTGATGAGGGAAAAGGGGTTGATGATTACAAGAAAATGATAATGGAATATCCGGGGATTAGAGAGACGTCAGAGTGAAGAAGAAATCCAAATTGTGAACCCCAATGCAACGCCAAAGACGGACGATATTTATCTTTGATTTGATGTATTATTATTATTATTATTGATGATTATTGATTGTTATTGTTTGATGACGATAGGATGCCGACTCCACGTTACATTAAACTCACGTGCTTGTTTGGTGGCCGGTGGGTGAGCTGATTATCGGTCATGATTTTACATACGTAATACAACAATGGTAAGAAAATTAATTCATGTAATTTTTCTTGTGACCGCTTGGATCATTTGAATAGCAAGAAATGGTAAGGTTTATAATGAAATTTAAGCTTTTATTATTAGAGCTATGAAGGAGATCAAGGTTTATCGTTTCTTTAGATAAAAAATAGAGCTAAAGGTTTTGATCAAGATTGGATTCAATGGCTTGCTTTCCGTGTTCTTCGTTAAGTTTTTGTTCTAGTTTTTCATGTTTTTGGCGTTGTATGTATTTAATTCTCTTGGCGTTTGTATTTTGGGTTTTCTAGCTTCTTGCTAGTTTCCTGTTTTTTTGGTGAATAATATATGTTGTTGTTCAAAAAAAAAAAAACATAACACAACGGTCTAATAAAGAAGAACCCTAGTGTGTCCATAGATTAGTGTTCAGATTCGAAGATACGCCTTGTAATCTATAACATTTAATAAAATAAGTTTTCATTTGCCACTTGTCATTCTATTAAGCTATTTTTTTGTCACTAGTCATTTTTCTAGACATATACACATTAATTTTCCATTCAAAAATGTATTATAGTAATTTAAATACTCATACAAATTTCTCTCTCTTAACTAAATTTTTTTAACATCAAACTATCTTTTCATCTTGTAATTAAAATCTAAACAACAAAAAACTAAAGTTTTATACAATATGAAATTTTCTAAAACACTAAATATTTTTTAAATAAAATATTTTATATCGTTTTGTTTTTGAAAAAAATTATAAACAGGTGAAATATTTTAAAACAGTCTTATTAAACCAACCAGAATAATTACAAAGTAGAGTTTTTAAAAAACAAGATTTTTATAAAAAAAATCTTAAAACGAATGTTTAAAAATGAAATTATTTAGATAAGAGAGTTAAAAAATAGTATAATTGTTTTTTTTCTTGAACTATGACGTATATATAATTTTAATTATATTTTATATTAAAATATTATAGTGTAACTATTCGTGTTTAAATTACATTAAAACTTAATCCGTTTATTTAATGGGTTTTTAGCTTATCTATCTATCTATAAAAAAACTAAAATAAACGTGAAACAATTGTTAACCTCATTATACTTACTTTTTTATTTCTCTATATTATTAATAATAATATTGAATACTAATAATATTACTCGTATCATTTTCAAACTAAAAAATGCATAATTTAATAGATAAAAACCTATTTTTTATTAAAAACACACTTTTTAAAAAACAAAAATTTTATAAAATACATAATACAACGTTTTTAAAAAAAAATCATGTTTCTTAAAACAATATATTTAAAAATCACAGTTTTTTATAAAACAAAAGATTAAGAAAAATGCATTATTGTTTATTTAATTAGCTATTTATACATAATTATAATCATATTTTATATTCAAGCATGATTTTATAATACTTAAATTTTTATTAATAATTATTTATTATTTTATTTATTCAATCCGTGTATTACACGGGGACTAACCTAGTATGTACATATATGTAAAAAGTGGAGAGTTATTGGGTTTAAGTATCATTAGAATAAAAATACTTTATATCGAGTCATTGAGTTTTTCAGTTGTAAGTTTCCTACTGAGCAGATTAGGATGCGGTTCTAACTGGAAAAAGGTTAAGTGTGTCGATTAAAATAGCTTTTATCTTGTAAAGCAGAGTCTCGAATTTGTCGTCCAAAAAAATAAGTTTTTTTTTAAAACTAGATTGGAAGTTAAAAAAAAACACACACATAACACAAGACAAGGAAAGAAATAGCAATCTATATTTGGGAAAGGAATAAAACGAAATTTTTGTTTAGAATAAGGATAATTTATGAATGATCATTAAAGATTTTGACTGAAAGTCGTATATTAATTACGAATAGCATTTATGTGATTATATGAGAATTATGGATATAATGATATATAAAGCGACCAAATTAACCTTAAATAATTTAGGGGTTAGTGTTTTATTTCTGTCCCCTCTATTTAACTAAATGTATCTCCATGTCCCTATATTCGTTTCATCTTTTCAAATATGAACGTATAAAGGGATAAATACAACGTTCACAAGTTCAAACACACGTCTATATGAATACGAACGAGTATAGATACGAGTTTACCAAGTTTTATATGAGTATATACACTTATATGAACGTATGTTCATTTAAAAAATAAAACAAATCAATAGCGAATGGATGTATTTAGCATAGAGGGTGGATTTAGCAAACATCTTCATAGACTTAACTAGGTTTTACCATCCCGCGCGTTCGCGAGAAATTTCACCATGACCCCATATATCAAAGCGCGAATGCAACAACACGCTATGACGCCATTGTACATGATATGATAACATACAGACTAACAATCAACCCGATTTGTCTTTAGACTAAATTTATGTCAAAATGTAAAGTAACTTAAATTTGTACCGTTGAGTGAAAATGTGTTATACTTGAACCGACTTTTTTTCAAATAAAATTATGTCGAACGTAGTCCAACTCAAAAGGTATATAAAAAAAAACGTGCAACTGAGCCGTATGCCCCGTGATAAAGTATAAATTATGATCGTCCCCACCCATTTCCAAACTAAATTTACTTTAAAACATAGAGTAACTCGGATTTATACGGTCAACAGAAACATCGAAATATAAATCATCCCAAAGCGTAGGTGAACGTCAAAATATAAATCATCTCAAAGCGTATATAAAAATATGCACACAAACGTTTTATATTTGACCCGAATCGTATCGACACGTAAACCAGAAACTTTAAAAATCAAAGAGGGTTAAAGTGATATTTTACAAAAATTTTAAAACATATTAGGATGTAAGGTGCCAAAGTTGACCAGTTAAAACGTTTAATAAACATTTAATAAACGAATTATGTATATATTATTATTAGACAAAATTATAGAAAACGTCCTTAGGTTTATAGAAAATTACAGGTATCATCCTTTATCTTCGAAAAGTACTCTAATCATTCTTTATGTATACTTTTCATAACAGATTACGTCTTTTAGACTAACGGAAGTTAATTTTCTTCGTTAAGTCAAGGGCATTTTAGTCTTTATACCCCTTAAAGGACTACTTTTTAAACTTTAAACCTAATTTAAAGGTGTTTTTCGTAATTAGCTTTTATTTCAAAATTTGTTATACATATAATTTTTTAAATTATTTAATTTTAATAAAGATATACAAGTAATATATATTATACAAATTAACAAATTTTAGTATAACTTTTAATAATATAAATTATAATTAGTTAATAATTATTTATTAACTAATTTGAATTTATATTATTAAATTTGTATTAATATTATTATGTTAAATATAAAATTTAAACACAGAACAACCTTTTATTAATTTAAAAAACATTATATATATATTACTAATTATTAAATAGATTGTGCATCATAATTTGTACATTACCTTTAGTGGTTGTATCAACTTTTATTTTTTTATCTATAATTTTTTTTTTTACTTTTAACCCTAATACTTTCACATCGTTTACAATTGTATCCTTATAATTTTTCACTTTCAACTTTGGTCCCTTATATTTATCATATTTCATAAACTTTTTATTTTACACTTCAGAGTTAACAAGCCGCAACGTACGTGTGTGATTCCACGTTTTTATGCATATTTTTTCAGTTTATCAGCCACGTCAAAACGCGCAGGTACTAGATCGACCTAGCTATTGTTTTTAATGTTTTACGTTTCACGTGCGTAGTTCAATGTTTTTGCGTCTATTTTCTGTTTAGTTTTATTTTTTCGTTTTTACTTAAAACTAGAATATATTTTTAGTTAAAAAAACAAAGGAGGAAACGATTCAAGAAATTTAGTTAAAACTTAATTAAAAAACTAACCATATGTGACCCTCTCTATTAATCACTATTATATCTTAGATAAAAAAAACAAGTTTAAGCTAATAATCTATAATTATATAAAAATATCTTGTAAAAATATTAAAGGTAAATTATATAGAGCTAAAGGCGTAGGTATAAAAAATAATAATACTATTTATATAATTTATATTTATATGTAAAATGTTGATGAAAATAATTAAATAATATATGTTATGTTATATATAAAAATCATATGTAATATGTATAATTGTAAATATGCATAAATTAATTAAAAGGTAAAAGAGTTGCAGAAAACATCCTTTATGTTTAATTACATAAATAGTCCTTTAGAGGTAAAAATACCAAATTATCCTTGACTTAACAGAATAACTTAACAGCAGTTAGTTCAAAGGATGAAATCTGTTATAAAAAATTTATATAAAGGATTATCATAATGCTTTTTGAAAATAAAGGATGATACATGCAATTTTTTATAAACCTAAAGGACGTTTTCTATAATTTTGTCTTATTATTGTTATTTAGATATTATTATTATTTAAATATTACTTTTACTGTAGAATCTAACCTGTCGAATTAAAATATTTTCTAAACCGACTCATTTCCGAACAAAACCTACATCAAAAAGTAAGCGACCCTCGAAATGTAGATCATTTTAAAGTGCATATAAAAATATACATGGCAACGTTATATACCAGACCTGGCACGTACCTAAAAATACAAATGTAAAAAATTGATTTTTAAAACTAAAATTATACTAAGGTAAACCCGAAACTCTAGAAATTTAAAGAAGTCAAAGTGACGAGTCAAAGTTGATAAGATATATTTGAGTTTAATCGACAAATATAATTCAATAAAACAAATATAATTTAATAAACAAATATTATTAATATATAAATATTATTATATAACTCAATAAATAAACATTATTATTATTATTACTGTTCAATACTTCTCAATTAATATAGGAGTAATTTCATACTTTCTCTGTATTAAATATTTTTTTCACTTTTCTTGTGTATGTATATATCTTAAAGTTTGCTTTTTCTAACATACTTATTATTATACATAATTTTCATTTTTATGTCACTTTTAGATTTCATTGTCATACTAGGTGTCCGATTTTGGACTTTGGTCACACTTTTTCACTACGGCGATTAGCGGAAAATATCGTGTCAAGATCTAAGAGTAGTGTAATTGCAGGGCGTAAATAATAGTTCCAGCCTTACCATTGGCTTTGTTTTAGAGTCGTGAGTCAATATCCTCCTATGACATCATAGGGCAAGAATGCAGCAAAACAGTTAACCGGCATAATTTGTTTGTAACGGGGCATTAAATTTGTGAATTATCAAATTCAACAAAAGGGAGCTTGATACGTTAATTTTATTCTAATTTGTGATGAAATTGACATCTAATTACTACTAGTAAGGTCAAATACAATAAATCAACTGCAACTCTTTCATATATAATAAAACAAAATTTTTGTTTCATCATCTAAAGCATTCATACTAGCTTCCCGATCTTCATCCTCGTATTTATACTAAAAAAACTATTTTTTTAATCTTTTTTCCAATTAAATAATAGTTTTTCATATCTTTATTATTACACTCTGACAATCACTTTTAAAAATACTAAAAAGTTATAGGGGTTGTACCGTATTTTCTCAAATATGAGAAATCACGGTACAATCGCTATAAATTTTCTCTTTCATTCATTCAGAACCACTTACAACCATCACTCATAATATATGACATACACTCGCATTAATATGGGGCATCTACCGTGAATGCTCTAATCTATAATTAATTGTATTTCATATTAAAATACCAAAATAGTACTTATTAATTTGCAGGAAAAATAATTTGTATACGTTATTAGAAACATACCGCGGCAAGGAGATTATGATCAACACAACTTATGTTGTGAATTAAAACGTTTTCAAACTCAATAATTTTTTTTTAATTAATTTCTTAACTTCATGAACCCATTTCATTTCTCGCATTTAAACATATATATTCATAGAAATTTAATTTTGAGTAAATCACTATTATAGTCGTTAAGTTTTGGTAAAACTAATCATTTCAGTCCAAAATTTAAAAAATAACTTTTCTAGTCCAATCGTATTATTTTTTCAACAATTTTCATCCAGCTCGTTAATACCATTAGCATTGTTCCGTTAATTCAATGTACAAGGATTATAGTGACTCTGATAGCATAAAATTCAAACAAAAAAAGCTATATATTTCAAATAAACCTCTCTCTCCTCCTCTTCCTCCTTCCCCAATCATCGTCATCCACCACCATCATCATCAACACCTTAAACCACCACCAAAATTATTGGCTACCTACGAAGAACTTGAAATCGGAAAAACTATAATCGACAGTGAAAACACAAGCGACATCTTTAACAACGGTTACACAAACCCTAAGCTGAAATCCACACAATCAACAACCATCATCCATCATCATCCTATAGGTTTCACCAACCACCATTTCATGGTGCAAATGGAGGTGGCGGTAATTCAATCGAAGCTTTAAATCGAAGTTGTATCTAGACGAAACTCCCAAATCTAGACTGAAAACATTACATGTAGAAACTTCAAATAGAAGCTTTAAATTGAAGGGAGGCGATCGATGGTGTCTGGTCTCAATCAACAATAAGGGGTGTTCGTAAGTGATGGCATATTGCAACGGAGCGATTCACAAGCAATGGTGATGTGTGATGTTAATGTAGGGGAAAGAGGAGATGAGAGAGAGGTGGCGATGATTAAGATAGAGAGAAGATAGAGAATGTGAAGAGAGAGAAGAGGTCGGGTGTGTGTGTAATATATTATGTTATCAAGGGCACTATAGTCCTTTTACATTGAAATGATAACAAGACTAACGGTGTTAACGGACATAATAAAAATGGTTACAAAAATGAAACTATTGGACTAAAACAGTCATTTTTAAACTTTTGGACTAAAATGATTATTTTAAACAAATCTTAGTGACTAAAATAATAATTTACTCTTTGATTTTTATTACATTTAATAAAACACACGTTTATGTAGTGTGGAATTCATTACTAGATCAACTTTTACCTTTTAAGTTTTCTTAAAATTTTAATTGTTTTAACTAGTGTTGGGAAGCTTATAAGAATACAGTATATTTCAATATTTTTTTTATAATTTTTAATATTAGTATTCAATAAATTGTTGTAAATTAAAGTTGTGAGTTTGCCATAATCAACAACCAATTCTCGGTAATAAACCACGGGTATGCACGTATGGCATGCTTAGTTCGGTTAAGAACGACGATAATTCAACCGTTTCGCCTAATGATCGTGAGCCGATAAGAGCGATGAATAAGGGAGGGTATATTTCTCCGACGAGCTCGATGACCACGAAAAAGAGATGAGGACTTTCCTAGGCCTTGCCGGGAGCCAATGAAACTCATAGTTGGTTACGAGAGGAGATTATAAATCTCCTCGATTTAATCAAATATATTATCTGATATAGGTTCTAGAGTTCTAATATTTGAATTTCTCTACAATTCTACATTCCCAAATACATGTATCGTTATTTTAGAAGAAGTGTAAATGTGAAATAGATGATATGTATTTGCCGGTCGAAAAAATGTATATAAAAAAAATATCATAAACTAAGCTATTTATCAGCCAAACTACACCAAAAAGTAATAGCCCTATTACTTTGCATGGATTAATAAAATGAGACACTTGTTTCTTAATAATGTAAATTAGCTAATATAACTATCATTGACGTAACACATATGCTTATAACTTTTTGATCGTGTAAACACTTTATCTTGTAATGAAACCAGGAGTCCTAAAATCTTAAAGAAAGGAGCTTGGCATCTCTGTGTTCAAAAGATAACAAAACTTTGGTGGCCAAAATGCAAGAAGTTAAAACATAACTACATATATAGATAATAACTGCCATAAAAGAGAAATAGCTAATCCACATTTGCCGATATATTTTTAAACATATTACAACTTCTTTTGTTTACATGGGGACTCCTATTATCTAACTAAACCAAAACTAGTATAATGAACTTTTTATTTTGTAATATACCAGCTTTTAGTACATGTTTAGTTGAGATTTTTAGTTTCATCTATTTTGTAATGTGGTAAATTAGATTGATGAATTGTAATTGTTATGTTTAGAAGAGATTACAATGGAAAATAAATAGGAAAATAAATAGGAAAATAAGATACATCTAACACCCTTCAACTTATGAATAATAATAACTCTAGCATATAAATATAAGCTGCTAATCACTAATACGCCCCCTCAAGCTGAGGCCGGGGAACGACCTGAAGCTTGGATCTTAACAAGTTGAACCGATCTGTTGGAAGAGGTTTGGTGAAGATGTCTGCAATCTGATCTCCGGTGGAAATAAACTGAACTCGAAGACCCCCCTTAGCAACCTTCTCCCGAACAAAATGATAATCAATCTCCACGTGTTTTGTACGAGCATGAAATACGGGATTAGAGGAGAGATAGGTTGCTCCTAAATTGTCACACCACAGAACTGGAGGAGAGTCAGATAAGAAACCAAGCTCACGCATCAAGGACTCGAGCCAAATGATCTCAACCACGGCATCACCTATAGCCTTATATTCAGATTCAGTAGAAGAGCGAGAGACAGTTTTCTGTTTGCGTGCCATCCAAGAAACCAGATTACAACCCAAGTAAATCGCAAACCCGCCAGTAGAGCGTCTATCAACCGGACATCCAGCCCAATCCGCATCAGAAAAAGCAGCAAGATGATTCCAAGAGGTGTCAGTAAAAGCATGCATAGTGGAGCTGGAATTGTGTCGAATAAGTAAACCAAAGTGAGTAGTGCCATGAAGATAACGTAATATGCGCTTAACAGCACTCCAATGATTCTCCGTTGGGGGGTGCATGAATTGACAGACCCGGATAACGGCAAAAGTAATATCTGGCCTGGAAAGAGTGGCATATTGAAGAGCACCAATAATCTGACGATACTTACCCGGATCAGAAAAGTTGGGGCTGTCATCCGAAGTAAGAACGCTGGAAGTGCTCATGGGATACGGAACTGGTTTGGCGGAAGAGAGACCTGCACGCTCTAAAACTTCAAGAAGATACTTCTGTTGTGAGAGAATCACATCTTTGCCCCGACGAATAATTTCAAGACCTAAAAAGTAATCCAGATCCCCCATATCTTTCAGGGCTAGGTCAGAACTGAGTGCAGAAATAACTTGTTGGACAACATTGTTGTTGTTGCCGGTAATAATAATGTCGTCGACATACACAAGCAAATACAGAACCATGCCCTGATGATGATAAATAAATAGAGAAGGATCGGTTTTGGAGCCTCTAAATCCCAATCTGTGTAAAGTAAAAGAAAAGCGAGTAAACCATGCCCGGGGAGTTTGTTTAAGCCCATAAAGAGACTTATGAAGTTTGCAAACATGATCTAGTTTGTTGCTATCTACAAACCCCTGAGGTTGCTTCAAATAGATAGTCTCCTCTAAATGGCCATGTAGAAAGGCATTTTGAACATCTAACTGCCGCAGTGGCCATTGATGTGAGACAGGCAAAGAAAGAACAACCCTAATGGTTGTTGCTTTAACGACAGGACTGAAAGTCTCTTTATAATCAACATCAGCAGTTTGGGTAAAACCCTTAGCAACCAATCGTGCTTTGTACCTAAGACGAGCACCAGTTTTGTCTTTCTTTATCCTGTAAACCCACCTGTAATCAACAACATTAGCCCCTTCAACCGGGGGAACAAGAGACCAAGTACCATTACTAACTAGAGCCGAAAATTCCTCAACCATAGCACGACGCCATTCAATATGTTTGTTGGTAGCGGTAAAAGAAAGTGGTTCAGTGGTAGGTGGTGGAAGATGTTCAGAATTTTGATCGTTGGTTGTGGTAGGTGGGTGGGTGGGTATGGTTGATGTGTGAAAGGCGGATGGATCAAAGCGAGAAGTAGGCGTCGGGTTTTGCCGAAGATTGGGAGGCCACGGCCGAGCAGTTTGAGAAGGGTTGGCCGGTGCAGATGGAGGGGAAGCGTTAGGCTCAGAGATGGGCGAAGAAGAAGGAGCCGAAGGAGCAGTGAGCTCCTCCGGAGGGATAGATGGTTCCGGTGCAAGTGGTTCATCCGGAAACGGGAAAGTAGAATTGTGAGCCATCGAGGGAGACGAGTCGGATGGTTGTGAAGTGGAGACTTGTGGGTTTGGTTTAAAAGGAAAAATGGTTTCATTGAAACGAACATGTCGAACCACATAACATGATCTAAGGAAGGATCGAAACAACGATATCCATGGTGGACCAAACTGTAACCAAGGAAAACACATTCGGAGGATCGGAAATCCATCTTATGAGGATTGTAAGGACGTAAATAAGGAAAACACTGGCACCCGAAGACTTTGAGAAAGGACAGATCCGGAGAACGATGAAAAATACGTTCAAACGGAGAGGTGAGAGAAGATGAAGTAGATGGCATCCGATTAATAAGATAAAAGGCAGTGTTAAAAGCATAGTGCCAAAAACGTTGAGGGACAAAAGACTGAGCTAAAAGAGCAAGGCCGCTTTCAACAACGTGTCGATGCCGACTTTCAACGGTACCATTTTGCTCACTTGTGCGAGGGCAGGAGCGACGATGGGTAATACCAAGTGAGGAAAAATAGGTGGAGAGGTTGCGAAATTCTCCACCCCAATCTGTTTGAACGCTTTTTAATTTTGTGTTGAATTGACATTCAACCATGAGTACAAATTGTTTAAAAAGTGAATAGACATCAGATTTGTGTTTTAAGTGGTAAATCCACATATATTTTGAATGATGATCAACATACAACATAAAATATCTATCACCGTCAAAAGATAAAGATGAAGCGGGGCCCCATACGTCACAATAGATTAAATCAAGAATATTATTGCTACGAAAAGTCGAACTTTTTAAAGGAGTTTTTGATGATTTTCCTAATTGACATGAAGAACAAACATCTTTAAAGGACTTGTCTGAAACATGAAGTAAATAACGAGATAACATTTATTGTAAAATTCGATAATGTGGATGCCCTAAACGTTGATGCCAAACAGATGCGGGAGCACGTGTGGCAGAAAAAGCAGTCTTCGGGATTGATTGAAGTTGAGGAAGAACCAGTGAGTATAGACCATCCTTACTTGGACCCGTGAGTAGGGTACTGCGTGTAGATATGTCCTTCACACAAAAGAAAAAAGGATGAAATTCAAAGAAAACATTATTATCAAGACAAAATTTTTGTACTGAAAGAAGATTGTGTTTAATTTGAGGAACATGTAAAATGTTGGTTAAGGAAAAGGTTTTAGATGGGGAGAAAACTTTAGTAGAACCAATGTGAAGAATGCGTAAGCCTTTACCGTTACCAACATGAAGATTGTCATAGCCGTGATATGGTTCAGGAGTCCCGATGCTTGAAAGATCTGGTGTTACATGGTTATTGGCCCCAGTATCCGGAAACCAATTGTTGGTAAATGCCCGAGACCTGTTATCAGAAAGTTAGCTTGAGGGCGCCCCCGTTCACGATTTGGGCACTTGGAGGGAAGGTGGCCAATGCCACAACGGTTGCAGTTACCATGAACCTGATTAGTCGTAGAAGCCCACTCAAAAGATCCACGCCCACGAGAAGAGAAACGACCAGCAGAAGGCCGTCCCCGTCCTCGAGAAAAAGAGGACCCGCGCCCACGAGTCGATCGGTTGGTAAACAAAGCTTGTGATGAAGAACTAGGAGTCAGACTATAACCGAATTGGGCAGCCAACTGTTGAACAGCAAGGAGTTGAGCCGGAACCTGTTGTGAAGGTCCGGTGGTGATGTTGGTTGCGGCTGGCGGCTGAGAAGATTCGATGGAAGTCGTGTTGAAGGCGGATGGAAGAGAATCAACAGTCGGTTGGTTCTTGTGGACCATGTAGTCATGGTCGGATAACAATGATGGAAGATCGGTCAAGGTTACCGGGGTTTCACGACCAAGAAGGTTTGACTTTAATCCGTTGTACTCATTGCGAAGACCGGAGACAATAAGCATAACAAGATCCTCTTCATCCATAGCCTTTCCGATGTTGCGTAAATCAGCAGCCAATGCTAAGGCACGGTTGAGATAAGTGGTAGGTTGTTCATCACCTTTCATGACAATACGCATGAGTTGAGTTTTAATTGTATGTTCATGTGCACGGGTTTGAGGAGCATGTCCGCGCTCCAGATTTTCCCATAATTCTCTTGCAGTGGATCCGTTAACATAATGAAACGATTCCTCGGAAACAGTTGAAATCAAAAGAGTACGAATATGAGCATCATTATGCTTCCAAGCGGCATAGTTAGGGTTGGCTTGAGTGCTTGCAGGATGCAGGTTTTCACCCGATCCAGAAGTAAGTATGGTGATGGTGTGGGGTGGGCATGGGATAGTGCCATCGATATAGCCAAACATGTTTCCTGTTTCCAGAAAAGGCTAGATCATGGTCTTCCAGTTGTTGTAATTTTTGGGTTTGGGAGTAAAAGGGAATTTGTGATTCATGTTGGAAGCCTTTTCTTGGGTGGTGAAAGCAGCGAGTAGGGCCATGGGAGGCGGTTTTTGATCGACTGAAGATGGCGGAATGATGGTGGGATATTGGCGGCAGAAGAAGGCTACGTAGGGTTAGGGTGGGAGGGTGACGGCAAAAAGAAGCCTGGCTTTGATACCAAATTAGATTGATGAATTGTAATTGTTATGTTTAGAAGAGATTACAATGGAAAATAAATAAGAAAATAAGATACATCTAACACCCTTCAACTTATGAATAATAATAACCCTGGCATATAAATATAAGCTGCTAATCACTAATATAGTAACTTAGTAAAACGAGTTGGCTTGGGCTTTTTACAAACCAAGCCAAGCTAGAGAGTCTGACTTTGAGCTCAAGCTCAAGCCTAACTTGGCTTGGCTCAACTCATTTGCATCCCCTAATTTAACACCACCAAAAACATTTGTGGTTGCATGTACATCTTTATTATTTGTCCAAGAAAAAATATAGTCAAACCCAAATACATTAGTATAAAGCCAAAGAAGGGACATTTCGTAAGTTTAAGCACATAACCAAAGAAGGGATAGTTGGCAACTTTAGTCATATTCAAAGTAGGAATAATTGATAAACTAATCATATCATCCACTTTGTATTAAAAAAGAATCCTATAATGATTTTCAAGAAAGAAATGAGAGTAACACTAAGAATATAAAATGAATATTGTATGTATTAATTTTTTAATAGTGTTACAACACAACAGGTTAAGGGTTTGTTTTTGGTATAATGCTGTTTTAGGATTCTTTGTGCGTCAATTACACTAATGTTAATGGTTTAAATATAGTAAGCATTTACAAAGATGTTTTCATATATGATTTACAAGTTATAAGCAACATATAACTATACATATACATATAATATACTAATCTCGACCTCAAACCCTAAGGATTTGTTGGATTTTAGATTTAGGTCAATCACATGTTACAAATAGATGTATCGTAACGGTTTACAAAGAAGGCTAAAGAAGCATTATTTGGTCTTCTAGGGATTGTGTACAATATCATATCATAATCTAAAGTTGTATACTAAAAAGTGATCATTTATCAATAAATGTATGCTACAGAAGTGGAATTTAAAATGATAGAGGAAATCACTTTCAGTCAAGTATGAATTCAAACCGGTATCAAAAGATCAACTCACCGGAGATGCCTTTTAATTTTGTCCTTTTAGTGCTAACAAACTAAATGTTAAAAGGAATAATATCAAAGACTGTGCATATAACACTTCATAATAGAGAATCTTGTATTCAAAATTACAATTGAACAAAACTACACAAGTAACATCCGAGAAAGCAGGGCGAAAAACATAAATCATAGACTCTAAACTTAAATGCAAATGTGGAAGAACAAATCATAATTTGTGTAATCAAAATCAGAAATTGGACAAAAGAACATACCTACATGTCGAGCAACCAAAGCCACCGATGACAAGCTCCCCGTTGATTAGGCCCGGCAAATCAAACCCACTTGCTAATTTTTGGGTCGCCATGGGTACTTATAATAATCCTTTGGGTTCATTTGAGTGATGGGTAAAATCTTAGTGGGTCTAAATGGGCTTGAGTAAAAAGAACAAAAAATCAGATGAGTTAGAATGGGCATGAATAAATTATAAAGCGGGTCAGAATGGGTGCCTCTCAAAAACTTCTCTCTGCATTTTGGATCCTCTTCCTTTTCATCGCTCCATTTTAACAGAGCAAATCAGTATCACAGCTTCTTCATCAAAGTGAGCATCTTTTTCAAAGTGCACAAGAACCATAATCAACTGTTGATTCGTTTATCAAATGATGCAATATCTTCTCTACAAATGAAACATTATTGCTACAAATCAAAATCGAGAAGACGGTGGTGGTACCATCACAAGTCGGCCCCTACCGCTCGGGTGCTGCTCAATCACGCAATCGCACAGCCAAGCCTTCATGCTAGTAGGTACTATAGCAATCGCTACATCTTCCTTTTGATTTTTGGTTTCTCTCCAATGACATTGTACAACACCAACAAATTCTTAAGGACTGTGTTGGAAGGTAATCATCTTCGTTTGTAGCTTCAATTGCGTTGTATGATCATGTTTTTAGGTTGAATATGAAAGTATGATGAATAATAAGTGGAACTTGCAACTAATGGCAAGTTACCACTAATAAAAAAACTTACAACTGATGACAAGTTACCATTAATAAAAGAACTTATTGCTAGTTATCATTAATGAAGAAGAGATGCCATGTGATAGTCTATCATTAAGACGAATACAAACAGATGAATAATTCAGGAACTGAAGTAAGTTTGTACTGATATAAAAGTCTTACTTATAAGAAGAGATGACAAATGCTAAATGGTTTGTTATATAATATGTTAAAGGATGTTAAACATGATTACGATTACAAGGGGTCGTTCTTCGCACAGTTCATAGAACGCTTGCGCACATAAATTATTGTGAAAGCATTGGGCATGAACTTGTGTGCAGTGTGCGATATATCACTAGAAATTCGAAACAATCACCTTGTTCATAGCCAAGAGTGTTTATCATAAGAAATCGATTATAAGCTCAGTAAATCTGTAATTTGTTTCACATGATCTATAGAAGCATTTGATTTCTAATTATACCATATGTTAATTATATAATTGTGTTCTACTAATTTTTCTTCAACTATTTTTCAAATCGTGACTAAATGATGACGATGAAAAAATGATACCCGCAAATGAGTTGACAACTATTCCTTTGCAAACTAATTAACAAACAATTTAGGGCATTACTAGAATTTAGCATGATAAAGATTTAATCCTTTTAACAGTATGTAATTTGTTGCATACGGTATAATATATAAAAGTAATATAAGGAGGTGGTACCTTTAACATGGAAGATAGTATAACCATGGCGATCATTACATAAGGGACCCCAAATTAATCAATTTTGAAAGTACAAGGGTTCAAATAACAATAAAATGACTAGTTTGACCATAAAAAGTCAAAACAAATAACACAATTTAAGATTAAAGTTAAGAAAGTAGAGAATGCATAGATTACCAATCATGACCACAAACAAGAAAAAAATCCAGAACATAAACAAACCAACAATTCAAGCATGCCTCTTTTGAGTTTAATACTCAAATGATGGCCTATTTCCTTTTTATTTAAAAGAGTTAACATTAGTTATATTTATATAATAAATCATAAAGATTCTTCTTACCAGTAAATTTACAAAAACAAAGATCACATTTGAACTTAATTTATTTATTGTCGTTTTTCTCTCTATGAATCAGGAATCCTCGATGAAGCACTCATTTTAGCTGCTTATTCTGAAAAGGGAGGGGGTTATTATTGATGACTGTGACCGTAGATAAGAGAGACAAAGGATGACAGAACCGAGGAGAGGTGGTGGTGAGATGGGCCGGCGGTGGCGAAATCAGCAACAACCATCTTCATGTTCTTTAGAGTTAACATTAGAAAGAAAGTGATAGCACAGAAGTTGTACAGAAGTGAGCAGGGCGGTTTCTAAAGCAGGAAGAGAGCGGGTTAGAGTTTGTTGGGTAATACGAGGCTGGGTAATATCTTGCGTACCAAGAATCATTCTCCATCTCCAGCTAGCACTATCCTTACAGAATACAGCCCATAAGCTTTAACTGGTTTCTTAATGGTTGTGACACTATGCATACGAGTGGTAACGTGCCATTTTGACCAACTATTTAAGCCAAGGACGCCCACTGAGTTTTAGGAAGGCACAATAAATACCCATAATATAGTTCCAAAATGCATTTAAATAATAATGTGACAACTGAACACTAGCAAAATACCTAAATCACTTGTCTATCACACTGTTTGCGCATACCAGCTGCCATTACACCCACACTGGACATATTAAATACTAACCCATGGATGACTGATGTTATATGCTACTATTTGATAAACATGAATGATAAAAAAGTTAAAAGGAAGATCAGAAACCATTTGGAAATCAGTAAGCTAGGATCTGGTGGATCCCTAACTTGGTACTGGTGTAAACTTAAGTGAGGTTCTTATTTTCAGATCTTCTTTTTTCTTTAGATCTGTTCTATGCATGGCAAGCGTTATCAATACCTTTTCCAAATTAATCAGGGTATACTTACCTTAGTGTCTATGGAAACTTTATGTAACAGTCTACAGAAGCTATTTGTAGCTCGCATCAACTTGATATTAAGAACTTCCTTCATGGTTATCAGCAAGTATACATAGAGTAACCTTAGGGAATTGGGTTTGTTGCTAGGGGATTCGGGATTAGTTTGCAAACAACGGAATTCTCTTTGGCCTCAGAATTGCAAGATTGATATCAAAACCTTTTCGCAAAGGACTCAGCCGCGAAAGATAAGAAGTCTCCTAGTGCTTGTTTTTGGTCGATTAAATTGTGATCAAAGCATTTGGGATGACACTGCACCTACTTGATAATCATTGTTGATGATATAGTAATTACCAGGAGTTATCTTAATTCTTATTGGTATCAAAGAACTAAAAGATCATGTGTATTTTCTAGGCATTAAGGTTCCACAATCAGAAAATGGTATTCAATATCTCAACAAAAGTAGACATTGGATATCTTGAGAAAGTCGGTCTAGTAGATACTGTGACAACTGATTGATCCTAATGTTACCAGGTCATCCTAACCTTTGGTAGATCAAGATAAATATCAAAAGCTAGTTAAAAGACTTAACCATCTCGAGGTGAAGAGACCTCACTTGTTGTGAGTGTGGTTAATCAATCGGTCTTGAATTCTCACAGGGAAGGCGCACCACAAATTCTAAAGAACATCAAAGGAGTTCAATGTTATTCGCATGCGGATAACGGATTATGATGGACTTCCTTTTTTGTTGACAGGGAACTCGAGATTTTGTGTCTTATCTGAAGCCAATTTGGTTTCCTAAAAAAGTAAGCAACAAAATGTGGTAGCAAGGTCAAGCACAAAAGCATCAAGTGATGGCAAATGCAACTTGTGAACTTGTACATGTAAAGCTACTTTTCGAAGAACTTAAGTCCTGTAATATTTCCCAATAAAGCTCATATGTCACAACAATATTGTCTTACATATTTCCTCTAACCTGTTCTTTCCTGGTCTTTCATAAGAGCACAAAGCATACTGAAATTGACTGCAAGAGGAAAAAAACTTCTTGATTGGATCATTGTGACTGAACTTGGCAAGTCTAATTATCAATGTGTTTACAAAGTCTCTTAGAGACTTAGAGTTCCTCAGGTTGAATATATATGTAACACGCTTGGAGCATTAAAATATATACTCCAGCTTGAGGGATTGTGTTCAAATGTATTAGATGTAGCCGTTATTAGGTTTAGGCTCATTAGCTTAGCGGGTTAGAGTTGGAGTTTGTATTATGTCTTTATATTGTGTCAATTGTATCATACAAATTATCTCAATCAGATATTCAGATATCTAAAAAAATATCTCTTTTACCTTCACAAACTTAATAATACAATTAGGTGTCAGGAATGATGTGGAATACATTAGATTAAACTGTACAAAATGAGTTTTAAGCATGCATCTAACTTTGATGATAACATATGTCGCAGTATTTTACCTTCATTTTAGTAGTAATGAGTTGACAATTATAGCTTT
>JACCIY010000551.1:0-46749 GCA_025506505.1 Flaveria sonorensis
ACTTAACATTCAAATAGGGAACTGATAACTTAAACAGATGATACTAAGACACAAGTTAATTAAAGAGATAGAACTAAGAACAACACAAGAACACAAGATTAGATTCAAGGATGTTGTATATTGATCTCAAGTTCTTTTACAAGTGTACAAGCATAAAGAAATTACAAGGACCTGAGACACTTTTATACTACAACCTACAACCGTCACTTACATGTAAAGATAGTTGGGATTTGACTAATGTAGACAACATGACATGCATAGCTCACTGACTTTTCCTAATACAAAAAGTCTACATGAACAAGTAGGTAAGTTACAGACAAAGACCATTCCTACTTTTTGATAAAGCATGGAAGTTTCACCAACTTGTGTAAGTAGGTAATCCACCAGAGCAGGCAGCGAAAAGTGTGTCAGCTTTATCAAAAGTTGATTCAGAGAAAGCATATTTTCTCTGTCCTCTGAAGAAATCAGTCTTCATAGCTTCGAAAGACTTTGTCTCTGAAGCTTTGGAAGATTTCATCTTTGGCTTCAGAAGATGCTGGTCTTTGGCTTCGAAGATTTCACACTTAGAATATATTTTTCTGTTTGAGTGTGAAACTTCCCGAAGTAACTCCTTCTGAACTGTTGGCTTCGGAAGATCTTACACTTAGACACATTTGAGAGTGTAAGACTTCCAAAGCTAGTTCATCTTTGTTCCTTAGTGCATGCATGGAAGACTTGGTTGTTCTGGCTTCTTGGTTGCATCAGCCTCATAATCTTCAGATGATCTTACAAACTCCCCTAGGCTGATGCTACTACCAAGAAGAAGTTCTTCAGATTTTGATAGTCCACGTTAGGATCTTCAGCATACCTTTCTTCATCATTAGATCTGGATCCTTCAGACTAACATAGAACCTTCTCATGTCAAAGAATCATGCAGAGGAAGATTGAGCATGTCTTCTATGGAATAGACATGTATGCCATCCTAATCTCTTATGACATACCATCTGTCTGATCTTCATAAGACCATGATAATTTGTCTTCCAATAGCAAGAGGCTCTACTATGATGGAGTTTGTGAGAGACCTCTTCATGCACCCCTCAAGATGCTCTGACTCATCCTGAGGTTGGAAGGTGGATGCCTTTCTTCTTTTTTCTTTGAGGTTGATCTTCTGGCCATCCTTTTTCTTCTCCCAGATGATTTTAACTGAGGGGACTGGTCTTGAGTACTAGGTTGTTCAGTTGAGTCCCCCTCAGTTGGGATCTCCTCTCTCACAGGTTCGAAAGGAGGGAGAGAAGGACCCTGCTGTGGATCAGAAGATGAAGTTGGCTGAGATGCAGCTCCAGGTTCAGGTTGTGTTGTCTCAGTGGGTTCAACCTTCACCTCAACTTTTGGTTGAGCTAGACTTGGTGAGATGCAAGTCCACTGCTCTCCCTTCTTTATCTTCTGCTTGATTCCCTGATATGCTCATCCATTATGGATAGAGACATAGGGCCAAGCCTCCTTCCAGTGAATCCATAAAGCTTCAAGAAGCTCATCATCCTTTATCTGTCAGCAGACTTCTTTTGGCTTTTGTGGATGATGGCCCTTAACTTTACAGCTTCTTCCCTTAATCTTTTTTTTTCAGCTTGTTTTTCTCTTTAGCTTTTTCTTCCATCTGCTTATGTATTCAAACAATATGTACTCTCCGATGGTAGGGAAGAAGTGCATCTGCCTGTAGAGACCTGTGGCACTCAGGTAGTTGATCATCTTTAGTCTTTCTTCTTCAGTACTACCTGAGGTTGTTCAATGGCCACAGTCTCTGGCTCAGGACTTTCTTGAACTGGGGAGAGGACAGGAAGTTCTCTTAGAGTCCTTTTCAGCCTTATTTCTTCTTTTGCTTGAGGAGCAGTGCTGCATCCTCTTTCCTTCCTATCCTTTGACAGCTCTGTGTCAGCCAGTTCATTCAGCTCATCTAAGGGGAGAGAGATGAGTTCATCAACATATAGTTTCTAGTTCCCAGGTAGTTTAGCCTGGCTGCCCTTAACTCATCTTCCTGAGTGTTTAGCCTGGGGAAACCCTGATTGCAGCTTCCATAAACTCTGGGGAACCACTTGAACTCTCCCCCTCAGCTTCCTCTCCTCTCTCTCTTATCCTCCTCAATCTCCTCAAGAGTCAGTTTTCCTTTTGCCTTTGTCAACTACAGGCTTTGATGACTCAGGCTGGAGAGAGCTATGGCCTTCATTGCTTGGTTCAGCTGTCAAGCCCTGGCCAGAGAGATGTTGTGAAACACCATCACCAGCTGGTGTTTCACTGACGGTAATAGGTGCAGAGGGAAATCCTGTCTCAAGGTTCACAGGTTCAACCTCTGGGCCTTCGTCAAGGTTTTCCCTTCGAACTAATCTCCAGGTCTACCTCAACATCCAGTTGACCAAGATCTCACACTGCTAGCCTCTATCTATATATTTTGATCTCATTTAAAATTCCTCTAGCACGTTGTCTTGGATTCTTTCTGCCAATCTTGCTGCTTGTCTGTATTGCTTGGGTTGACAATGGCAGAATCTACAAGTTGATGCTCTTATAAACTCAGGTGTGAAATGTTGAGAACTTCTAGTTGAACCTGAGCTCTAGAGATCACAAGAGCTCTCCTATTAATATCATACCCCAACCCCCAGATTGGGTTCTCAGAAGGGGCAGACATTGCTCTTGGTATTCCCTCCTCAAACATTTTGAATGAGCAAATATAGATCACTGTCTAGAGGAGGTTGCTGAGTATGAACATCTGCAAGAGAGGATGGTGATTCCTCTATGTCCATACTCTGGGAAGAACTCCCAGGTTTTGTGATTGTCAGATTTTCTCCCCCTTTTTGGTAGCATCACCCTCTTGCATAGGTGAGCTGGGAGATTGATCCATGACATCCACAGGTTCTTGTGGACCTGGATGAGTTGTCCTCATGGGTCTCTCAGCAACTTGCCTTGAGATCGGTGATCTCAAGTTGCTGGTCATTGACTCTCTTCTGTAAGATAGTCACCTGAGATTCCAGGTGAGCTATCTTTGAAACAAATAGGTGCAAAGATGTGACAGTTTGTGGCACCTTTTGTTGTAGACCCCCTCATCTTCAGATGAATAATCATGGGGATGAGAGAATTGGACCTAAGTCTTCTTCCTCACCACCAGCATGGGTTTCTTGGCTGCTGATTTCCCCTACCCAATGACAACTTCCAGAGAAGTGTCAAGAGCTTGGTTGCCATGGTAGGGTCCTAGTGATGTTATCACTTGCAAAAGTGATAGCCTCTGCCATATGGTTTCCTGAATAAGTTCAGGATGATCCACCCTCAGTAGGGAGTTGCTGATGTGGGCTATAGATGGGGGAAGCAGGAGTACTCATCTCTCCTTGAGTGTGGGAAGAGAGAGAAGAGGTTGGTACTCACTGAAGCCCAAATCTTCATCAGAATAGAAGTCAAGGCTAGGATGGGGTGGTTTAGATCAGAGGTTGGGGATGGTAGCTTTTATAGAAGGTTGATCACTAGAGTATTGAGACTCAGAATGATGGCTTAAGGCTGTTTGTGGGGTTGTGCTCATCAGCTGAGCATGAGGAACCTCAGCACTGAGTGGTGGAAAGATGGGAGTGGTCTGCTCCTCAGGGGAAGTGGGAGCTCGAGATTCCACTTCCTCCTGTATGGGTTCTGATATGGGGCCTGCACTTGCTCGGTAGCAAGTGCAGAGGTTCGTTGGGATTTTCTTTTGTAGGTGATGGTGATGGTAGGCTGTGTTTGAGGTAGTTGAGAGGTGAGGGTGTTGGTTCAACACTAGCTGGTGCTGCTAGGTTTTCACCCTGAGCAATGAGCTCAAACATTTTTAGGACAAGGGCTGTTTCTACCCAGAGAAGCCAACAGTTGGCTTCTTCAGATTTTGAAGATGCTGGGCCTCATTTGTCCTATTTTAGAATATTACCTGTTCCCCTCAACTGTGGTCCCCACTCACAGTTAAGAATATTTGAACATACCTAGGGAACATTAATACTCTAAGGAGTCCAAGTTTGCAAGTAAATTAGTATATACAAACTGAGAGTACCTAACTTGACCCTTGTACCATCCCATGGACTATAAAGGAGAGGTCTTCTGGAACTTGATCCCATCCTCCATGCTTGTTAGAAAGGCTGTGAATGACGACATGGAGGAGGTATTTCCATTGAGATGAGACCTTTCCCTTCCTAAGGTTTTGACTGAGAAGTCACCTTCATACCCATTTGCTGAAAGAGTGGTTGACAACAGATTTGGGAAAGGACAGCTCACCTGCTTCATCATCCAGCTGCAAATGGTGTTTATGATGGCCGGAGTGATGAAAACTATCCTCCCTGCACTGTAGCAGACAGTGCCTTCTCCCCGTCCATGGTGACCTCTTGACAGGTCCTCCAGAACTCAAGCAACTGATCCTCATAGAGAGGAGGATCAATTGTAAGGGAGGTGAAGTAGTGAGACGAAGAAAGGTACCAACCACATCTGAGAAGCTTGGATCCTTCTCAGAGTGTAACAGGCAACCTGATTGTGTTGCCTGTGTAGGTGCATGGAAAATCAAGGTCGTTGCGACGATCAATGTTGGCCATTTGAGGAAGCTTTATAGTGAAGAAAGGAAGAAGAAGATGAAATTTGGGGTAAATTTAAGGTAAGGATCAGTGAGAGTAGAGAGACGAAATAGAACCGTTTGGAAGATATATGTTGTGGATTTGAGACAAAGTTATGACAAAAAGATAAACTTTGAAATCCGCAAGTGGGTCCTACTTCTGAAAAAGGTGCGCCCAAAGTTAGTTTTCTTGGAAGTTGTAAAACTTCTGAAGACAATTTTGCTTCAGAAGCTTTGTAGCAAAGCTTCCGAAGGCATTTTTGCTCCAGAAGACATTTCAAAGAATTTTGAAAATTGGCTTCGGAAGAGTGAAAAGTCTTCCGAGACTTAGTTGCTTTCGGAAGATATTTGTTCTTTGAATGCATTTAAGTGCTTATATACAAATTTAAGCTTCGGAAGATACTCCAAGAATTTCTTTCAAGGTAAATCTTAGATAAGCTGTTAAATGATTAAAGACATAATTTCTTCCGAAGGCAATTTGAGTTCTTCCGAAGGTAAATTTTCACAAATCTAAGAATATCAGTTAAAAGTTGTTTTCTTCCAAAGAGAACTGGGCTTATGAGGTGATCTAATAGACAACTTAGGACACACAATTTTAGGAAATAAAGTTGATTAAGTTATTAAGAAAATCTATTCAAAGTTAATCATCCCAATAGCTGATACAAGATATTAAATCTCTGTTCATCAAATGCCTTTGTGAACAGATCAGCATATTGTTTATTTGTGTTAACTTTGATTAGTTTGATCAATCCCTTTTCAAAATTATCCCTAATCAGATGATACCTGATGTTGATGTGTTTGTCCTTGAGTGCTGCACAGGATTCTCTGTAATAGAGATGGCACTGTTGTTGTCTATGTGGATGGGAGTCTCCTTGAAGTTGAACCCATAGTCTAGCATCTGATTCTGAATCCAAAGCACTTGAGCACATATAGCTTGCAGCATAATATATTCAGCTTTAGCAGTTGATACAGACACAGGATTGCTTCTTGCATTGCCAATGACTATCCTTCCACCAAGGAATTGACATCCCCAGATGTGGACTTTGCAGTCATGTTGCAGCCACCATAATCACTATCTGTATAAGCATACAGATTAAAGTCTGAATTCTTTGGATACCAAGGCCTAGATTTGGAGCACCTTTGAGGTATCTGAGAATCCTTTTGACAGTGATTAGGTGTGACATCTTGGGGTTGGCTTGATATCTTGCACATATACATGTGGCAAACATAATATCAGGCCTGCTAGCAGTAAGGTACATAAGTGACCCATCATAGCCCTGTAGAGATGTTTATCACACACTCCCCCTCAAGATCAGACCAAGGGAGTGGTTTCTGGCTATGGGTGTCTTTGCAACCTTACAGTCAGTCATCTTGAATCTTGTAAATATGTCCTGTACATACTTTGACTGACTAATGAAGATGCCATCTTCAACCTGCTTCACTTGAATTCCTAGAAAAAATTGAGTTCCCCATGGCACTCATTTCAAATCTATTCTTCATCAGCATCTCAAAGTCTTTGCAGAGCTTTGGATTAGTTGAACAGATGTTGTCATCTACATATATTTGAACTAGCAGTGTGTCATTCCCTGTTTCTTTGATGAAGAGAGTCCCATCACTAGTACCTCTTTTGTATCCATGTTGACAGAGGTATGTTGATAGTGTCTCATACCACTTTCTTGGAGCTTGATGCAGTCCATATAGAGCTTTATCAAGCTTGCAGACATAATCAGGATGATCTGGGTCTGCAAAGCCAGGTGGTTGTTTATATAAACTTCTTCATCAATCACCCCATAGAGAAAAGCACATTTCACATCAAGCTGGTAGACCTTGAAATCCTTGGATGCAGCATAAGCCAGAATATTCTTACAACTTCAAGTCTTGCAACTGGAGCAAAGACATCAGTGTAATCAATCCCTTCTTCTTGAGTGTATCCTTGGACAACCAGTCTAGCCTTGTTCTTATGATAATCCCTCTATCATCCTTCTGTTCCTGAATACCATTTGGTACCTAGACAGTCTTTCCTTGAGGAAGAGGCATAAGTTCCACACCTTCTGTCTTCTGATTTGAAGCAGCTCATCTGCATAGCTTCAATCCAGCTTCCATCCTTCAAAGCCTCATCAACTTTCTTTGGCTCTATCTGGGATAAGAAACAAGAATGTAGACAAACATGGCTGTCATGAGTTTGTCCTCTTGTTGATGTTTGTTGTGGATGTGACTTGTGGATCCGAAGTTGAGGGATCACAGCAAGTTGGTTGACAGATCTAAATTAGAGAAATTCTGATCTAGCAATGAGGTGTCTCCCACCACATCAGCACACTTATCAAGAGAAACTTGATCCAATGAGTATGTGACATCATTCATTTGTCTTAATGGAGTGGTTATCAGTATCAAGAAATTCTTGATCACTGTCACCACCTCCAGTTCCTCCTGCATTAGAAGTTCCTTTCTGAATTCTGAGCCTCTAAGCTGGAATTTGAAGGCAATTCAGTTGAATCAGCAGTATTTTCATGCTTGTGCTGATAGGAGCCTAATTACAGGGTTAGTCACCACTGGAGCTGAAGTAGTCTTCTTGGTTGGTCTTCTCAGCTCAAATCTTGGATCAGGATCTTCTGTTGATCTGTTATCTGTAGATCCTGAAATATTCTCACAAGACTTGTTAAAACAGTTGGTAACTAAATCAAGATCAAACAACCAATCCGGACCAGAACCTTCACACAGGGTGTGTGTTCATTGAAAGTCACATTGGCTGACTCCTCAATGATTCTAGTTCTGAGATTGTATACTCTATAAGCCTTAGCTTGAGAAGAGTATCGAAAAAAGTGTCATCATCTGATTTCTCAGCAACTTGGCTATTTGATCTTTGGTATTCAAGATGGTGCAAGGACATCCAAATGTTCTGAGAAACCAATGAATGGTCTCCTTTTGTGCCACAGTTCATAAGGAGTCTTACCATGTGTCTTAACCACTAAACTCTGTTCTGCACATAGCAGGCTGTGTTGACAGCCTCTGCCCAGAAGGTGATAGGCAGTTTAGAGTCGACAACATGGTTCTAGCAGCTTCATAATGTCCTGTTTCTCCTCTCACAACACCATTTTCCTGAGGAGTCCTGGAGCACTATATTGCCTTGAAATACCTTTTTCATCACAAAATGTATCAAGGATTTGGTTTTTAATTCAGTTCCTTGATCACATCTTTGGTCTTGACCTTGTGATCAGATTGATTCTCAATTTTCAGAATGAAGTTCTTTAAGATTTCAGGGTTTCATCCTTAGTTCTAAGGAAAAACACCAAGTGAATCTTGTGAAATCATCTGTGATCACTAAACAGTAAGAGGTCCTTCCTAGACTCATTACACTGGTGGGGCCAAACAGATCCATATGTAACAAGTGTAGGGGAGTAGTGATAGAGTTCATTTCCTTTGGCTTGTGAGACACTTTGTGTTGCTTCCCTTTCAGGCATGCAACACAGTGGTCATCACTTGTAACTCTTTCTTTGGCATTCCAGTTACCAAATCATTCTTAATCAATTTATTCATGTTTTTAAAGTTTACATGGCACATTCTTTTATGCCAAAGGAAAGACTCATCACTATTGCTTTAGACAGAAAGCAAGAAACTTCTCCAGAGGGAGATGTTTCCTGCAGATCCATCTTGTACATGTTCCCTCTCCTGGGGGCTCTGAGCAGAATATGCTCTTAGGAATGTCAACCCCGGGCTTAAGAACAATGCACTCATGCTCAGTAAGAGCATGTGATGTTTTTGGTCACAAAATTAGGACACACTCAAAAGATTGTATCCAAGCTCCTTGACAAGTTTACCTTCTCAATGCTGAGCTTACCATTTGTAACCTTACCGCTGCCAGTAATGTAACCTCCTGCATCTCCTCCAAAAGCAACTGGTCCTCCATCAATCTTTCAAAGTTTGAAGTAAGGACTCATTGCCTGTCATGTGCCTGGAGCAGCCACTCAATGATCCACATTTATGTTTGCCTTTGGCTGTTCCTGCACAAAAAGAGATGATTTAGTTACATTTGGAAACCCAAGCCTCATTGGTCTTGGGCTTGTTAAAATGAGTTGAAGGCAATGAAACAATAATGATCCTATGTTCAGGCTCTGAGGATCATTTGTTGTTGCTGATGAAGAATCTTCAGTCACACGTCTTCCTTCATCTTCCACACCACCTTTGGAAAATTTGGCTTGACCTTCAAAGCTTCGGAAGCTTTTGCAGCTTCGGAAGATTTGGAGACTGGACCTTCGAAGATCTTGCTTTCACTGCAGCAAGCTTCAGTACTTCGGAAGCATTCTTCTTTCTTCCGAGACCAAATTTTCTTCGAAGCAATTTTCACTTGCCTTCTTCTTCATTCTGGAGCTTCCGTAGGAAATAGATTTTCCTTTCGAAGCTTTCTTTTCCTTCTAGCCATTTCTTTGACCATGTGGATAGTACTTTTAGGATTGTAGATGCAATCCTTAGCCAGATGAGAAGTACTACCACACATGATGCAGTCCATTTGCTTCCTTCTGGGAGTCTTCTTCTGAGAGCAAGACTGAACTTGAACACTTTCTTTCTCCAGCTTCTTCTTCACAGATGATGCAACATTTTCTTAGGGAGAGAATTGCTCTTATAGGAGGATGGTTCAGACTGTGTAGCAGTGGTACACAGCAATTCAGCCTTCTCTTTGCTGGAATGAGTTGGAACTGTACTAAACTCCTGGTACTAGAGTTTGTAGTTGATTCCTTAGCCTTTACCACTTCAAACCCTGCAGAGATGAACACTTGTTTCTGCTTGGGGTCAAGGTGGTCTTGATGTCTTGAGCCTTTCTTGATCTTCTTTTGCTCTTCTGATCAAGTTCCTTTCATTTGACTTACTCAGACCAGATCCTTTTTCTCCTCAGGAGCATGGTGACCCTTTTTGGATTGACTCTCTTCACTCACTTTAGAGTCATTCCTCACCATCTCCTCTTCATCCTTTCATCACTGGGGTCTATAGAGGGTAGCTCATCTTGACCAGTTCCACACCTTGGAGATCTTATTGATAGTAGGGTGTGGAGGAGCTATCTCACAAGATCCCAGTCCCTGCTTATTCTAATAACAAACTTTTGCATGCAGAGATGAGGATATTATGTTCTTGAAGGTCTCTTCTTCAAGAACACAATTTTTGCCCTGGCTTTGCTGATCACAAGCTTAGCCTGGCATTCTGTCAACTTAGTAATAAGATCTTTTATTTGAGTCTTGTAGTTTGTTTGCTCATGTTTAAGAGTTGAAATTTTTTTCTCTAGATCTTTTATTTTAAGCTTATAATCATTTTTAGCTCTCTTAAAATCAGCTTTTAAATGTTTAAAGACTCAATATCAGATCTTATTTCTAAGATGTAGGACCTGTATCTGTTTACTTTAGCAATACATTCAGGAGAGCAAAGATGTTCTAATACCTTGGCTTCATCATGGTCAGCCATGAGTGCTTGATTTGGAGAAGCATCTTTAGCTTAGAAGATCCAGTCAAAGCCTCTTCTTCAACAGCAACTGCAGCTTGCTGTCTTGGCTTCTCATTCTGGTGCCCTCCTTTAGTGTAGTTTGGCCTGGATGATGCTTGGCCATCATTTGACTTAGGTGCCTTGCATTCTCTGGCAAAGTTTCCCATCTGGTTACAGTTGTAACACTTTACTTTGCTTTTGTCCAGCCCAAACTTGCCACTGGCTGCATTGCTAGGAAACCTTCTCCCAGTCCTCTTGTAGAACTTCTGGGCTCTGTGAGTGAGAAGAGCCATTTGCTGGACTATCTCCATATATTCTAGATCATCTGGATGGATACAGTCCAGGTCTTCAAGAGTGAAGAGAAAGTTTCCTAAACTTTCATCAGTAGAGACAAAGGCTTGAGAGGAACTTGTCTCTTGGAAGGGACTTCCTTGGATGTAGCTCTCTCTGGGTGTCTCTGGGAAGGTGATGAAAGGACCCTTTTGTGAAGTTTTAGGGTAGAAGATAAGATGATGCTATGGTTCTCTGCTATCCTTTTCACCACATGAAGGGCTGAACTCTGGTGAGTATTGGAGTTACCAGATGAATTTTGCATGTTCATCTTCATCTGGTATCCACTGAGTATCCCATACAACTCAGTGAGAGTAAGGGTCTTGAGGTTTTCAGTCCTCTTAATGACCACACAGTAGTGTGTCCATTGTCTGGGAAGAGAGGACATGAACTTCCTAACAATATCCCTGTTCTCAATAGTTACTCCAACATCAGCCAGAGTATCCATAATCTCAACATACCTGAAGTATTGTTAAGTCATGGTTTCACCTTGTCTTGAAGGTGAAGTTTTCAAACTGCTGCTTCCGGAGGTCCTTCTTGTTTTCCTTGGCTTCATTGGACCCCTCATACATCAGTTTCAGTGCATCCCATAGCTGTTTAGCAGTCTTGCACTTCTTGAAACCTCTGCAGATGGAGTTTGGAAGAGCAGTTTGGAGGGCTATCATGGCTTTCTGATCAATATCAATCCTTTTCCAGTCTTCATCAGAAAAGTCAGCCCTCTCCTATGGTATCATGCCACCACCAGCATCATCTGAAGAGTGCATGGTACATGAGGTCCATTGACAACAGACTCCCATATCCTGGAACCTTGAGACTTGATGAAGCCTTCCATTCTTTGGCACCAAGTGCCAAAATCCTCAGGAGTGATCAGTGGGGACTTTGTCATAGTTCCAGTTTCCATATCAGCCTTAGAGATAGCTACCATTTGAAGAGTTAAGTGATGTGTGAAGCTAAGAGGATTAAAGATGGTGATATCTTACAATCAAGAGCCTGGAATGCTCTGATACCAAATGCAAGACTGGGTAAGGGTACTTAACACTTAGTTTCACACAGAGGAGAGATCTTAGATTACTTAACAATTCAAATAGGGAACTGATAACTTAAACAGATGATACTAAGAACACAAGTAAATTAAAGAGACCGAACTAAGAAGAACACAAGAACACAAGATTGGATTTCAAGGATGTTGTATATTGATCTCAAGTTCTTTTACAAGTGTTACAAAGCATAAAGAAATTTCAAGGACCGAGACACTTTTATACTACAACCTACAACCATCACTTACATGTAAAGACAGTTGGATTTGTCTAATCTAGACAACAAGATCAATCTAAAGTCAAAAGGCAGATTGCCTTTTGACTAGAGACTATGACATGCCATAGCTCACTGACTTTTTCTAATACAAAAAGTCTACATGAACAAGTAAGGTAAGTTACAGAAAAAGACCATTCCTACTTTTTGATAAAGCATGGAAGCTTTACCAACTTGTGTAATGTTGGTGAACCACCAGAGCAGGCAGCAGAAAGTGTGTAAGCTTTATCAAAAATTGATTCAGAGAAAGCATATTTTCTCTGTCCTCTGAAGAAATCAGTCTTCACAGCTTCGGAAGACTTTGTCTCTAAAGCTTCGGAAGATTTCATCTTTGGCTTCGGAAGATGCTGGTCTTTGGCTTCTGAAGATTTCACACTTAGAATCTATTTTTCTGTTTGAGTGTGAAACTTTCGAAGTAACTCCTTCTGAACTGTTAGCTTTGGAAGATCTTACACTTAGACACATTTGACAGTGTAAGACTTCCAAAGCTAGTTCATCTTTGTTCCTTAGTGCATGCATGGAAGACTTGGTTGTTCTGGCTTGTTGGTTGCATCAGCCTCATAATCTTCAGATGATCTTACAATATACTATATGGTTAGGTGTAATATACATATCATTGGGTGTGTTATATGAAGTAATATATTATGTGTGTTGGATTCATGTATATAATCATTATGTATTAAGTCGTGTGGGTCATGTACTATTAAACATGATTGAGTTTATGCGGTTAAGATGAATTGGTGTTTGAGTATCCTCGCATGGTAATGGGTGAATCGATGACCTGCTTTGTAATCAAACTGAGAACGCGAAACCGTACGATTTATTTAGTGGTATTTAATACTAATTAAACCTTAAATGAAATCCAGGTGTTCCGAAAACCTAGATTACCTGCTCTTTGCATTTATTTGTTGCTGAGTATTCGAGGTGAGTTTACGACCCCACTTTCTTTTAATCTCTTTTGGGGAAAAGGAACATGTTCTTTTCAAAATGTTCTTCGTTTGATCAGTATTACTGTATTATCACATGTTTACTATTGTTGTACCAAATTAAGTCCTCACTTTTGAACCGTTAATTTATGTACTTTAGTAAGGTAATTCTTAGTAGATCTACTGGGTTTGAAAACCCCACCCAGGCTAGTCGCTCTAGCACGACTGCACATCAAACGGGTGTTTAATTAACCTAATTCTTTTGTTGTGGTCTGGTAGCCACAACCGAGGCATTCATTTACATTGTCAGCTTTGGTTGCGAACTTCATACACTATGTAACTTGTTATGTAGACTAGCTATCTTCTGATATTACTTTGTTTACTGGATCTGCTTTCGATTATGTTACCGTCTAACAAAACCTGTGAACTCACCAACCTTGTGTTGACACTTTAGCATGTTTCTTTCAGGTTCTTAATTATGCACAACTAGGATCATCACATCATTACATTCATCGTCATTTTGGTTAAATGAATTTTTCACATTCTTACAAGTTATATTAATAGGTTTGCGCATGTTTTGCGCCATTTGAATTATGATTGAATTACACTTCCGCAAGTATTTTTCATGATTTCGCTATTAACTATATTTTTGGGAATCTCTATTATTAATGAATAACTATGTTTTGTAATAAATGTGTCATTAGGTGTAACTATCGGCTGAGATCCTGGTATGTCATGCGCCTAACGGTAAAACCCTGTTCGGTAAAACCCCATTCGTGAAATTTGAGGGTGTGACAGATTGGTATCAGAGCCAATGGTTATAGCGAACTAAAATAGAAATTTCATTTCATTTGCATTGCATTTAGACAATAGCCTAATGCCTTAGCTACACGCATATAGACTCGTCTAGCCTTTTTAGCTTGCCTTGTTTGCTTTGGTTTGCTGGATTGCTTGTTGTTGCTCATTCCTATGAGTGGTTGTTTACAGGAATGGCTTCATCTTCTTCTGCACCCTCTTTTTCTTCTTGGGAAAAAACGCCCATTCTCTTTGATTCCATACCTCCACCCACGGGTCCGTACGAGTGGCCCATGCACCCTAATAACAATGAGGAGTTTGACTATGACCACCTTATGCTTTACATGACCATGCTGAGTAAGGAGATGAATGTTCCTCTACCTCCTGAACGTCGGCCCCGGACTAGGTCTGCCCCTCATAGGAGCTCTGATGCCCCTATCCTACCTTTTCTTACCTGTCCTCCTGAGTAGGCCATGGCTGCTATGGCAGCCACCCTGCATGTCGAGCACAAGCACGTTGCTGAGTTGTCGAACGACAATAGGGCACTGAAAAAAGGAATGCAAGAAGTAACGGAGGAAATCAAAGAATTGAGAAGGCTACTTAACGTACTTATCGATCATCGTAATACGCACATGTATCGTGTAATGACTCTAGTAGAACGTGTAGTTGGTGACGAGGTTGACATCGCTGCAAATAGTCAGCAACTCGATACTCTGGAAGGTCAAGTCAATGCACTGAATATAGTGGGGAGCCTGTTGAGGAAGATCCAAAAGAGGAACCAGAGGAGGCCATAAAAAGATCCTGAGGATCAACCTTAGGACGAGACTGAGAACATCACCGGATCTGTCGATTCACATTGATTTCCTCGTTCATACGATTCGTTTGTTTATCAGAGCTTCGTTTTTTTCACACCTAGATGGGAAGGGTTGTTTCCCATCCGACTGATGTTTTTGAATTTTGATATTTGGTTTGATTAATTGTATATGTACTTACAATTATTTTACCAAAAATTATTATTTGAACATTTAGTTGTGTGTGTGCTAAATTCTTTTAATTGCTTATACTTAAATGGAGTTGATATGTTGCATATTTACTTATTTTCGTATGTTATGATTGTTAAGAATATCGGACGTGGACATGGACATGGTCGTGGTACAATCAACATGACTCCAGCAGAATTGGCCGCACTCATTAACCAGCATGTGGCTGATGCATTGGCCAACCACAACCCCAGCCCACAGCCTGCTCCGTTTGGTAAGTAATATCAAATTCATTCCTGACCTTAGCGTTCCATCAATCCTGTTAAATTTTAACACTCGTTAGAATTCCAAAGTCCTGATCTAAAACTGTTATAGGTCAAAGGGTTTGTACTTTCAAGTCCTTCGTGGATTGCAAACCCAACCCGGTTTACTGGGGTTGAAGGAGCTGTAGGACTCATACGCTGGTTTGAGAAGCTTGAGTCCGTATTTTAGATGTGCAATTGCCTGGTGGCAAGCCGGGTGAAGTATGCTACGGGCACGCTGGATGGAGCTGCCCTATCTTGGTGGAACACCCAAGTTCAAATGCCGGGGGTGGAGATCGCCAACCAAACTACCTGGGAGAATTTCAAGAATCTGATGAAGGAGGAATACTACCCTCGTGATAAGGTGGAGAAATTAGAGATGGAGTATTGGAATCAGAAGATATCAGGTTCTGAGATCAAGGCAAACACTACTCGCTCTCATGAGCTAGCTACTCTGTGCCCCAACATGGTCAACCCTCCTTCCTTGAGGATTGAAAGATATCTGCATCGATTAGCTCCAGAAATCCAGAGTATGGTCACTGCTGCTCGACCAAACACTATACCGGAAGCAATCAGACTAGCCCACAAGGTAAGCTACCCTTGCGCGGTTCTAGGTCAACTACTTTGGATGGAAACAACAAGAGGAAGTGGAGTCTTGTTCCAACACAAGCAGAATACCTCTCAATAGCAGCCACAACAATCCAGAAAGTTTGATAATTCCCGCACGTTCAACTAATCATCTTCATCATCACAGCACGGTGGTGGTTATACTGGGACACTGCCAAAGTGCAACAAATGCAGTTATCACTACAACACACCATGCAATAAGAATAAATGTGAGAAGTGTGGAAAATTTGGCCACGCTGCCAAAAATTATAGGGTGAACATAACAGCCAAGCAACCACGACAACAGAATGAACAGAAAGGTTGTTATGAGTGTGGTCAACCCGGAAATTTCAAGAGAAATTGCCCAAAACTGAAGAAGAACAATGGTGGTGGTAATGGTGCTGACAATCTAAAGGACGATAGTGGCAATGGCATTGGAAATGGTGGTGCTAAGGGTAGAGCATTTGTCATTGGATCTGGTGAGGCTCGTAATGACCCTTCTACTGTAATTGGTAAATTTCCTGTCAATGGTTGCTTTGCTTCTGTGTTGTTTGATTCTGGTGCTGATAGGAGTTTTATTTCTCATATGTTTAGTAAGTTACTAGATGTTACATCTACGGCTTTAGACTTGAACTATACTGTAGAGGTAGCCGACGGTAAGATTATAGAATCTTGGTGTATAGAAGAAATGACAATATTTTTGTAATATGTGAATCCATTTCATTAACCATTCAAACAAGTTCTTTATTCTTATCACTCACAATGATCCGTACATTCCATCTATGTATACCAAACACCATCTTAGACTACAAATGAGCACAAATGTAAGGTAAGAACAATATATAATGTTCTGTTAAATGGAGCAAATATTTATATAATAGATCAGTTTTACAATGGAACGTAAAAGTACCTAAAAACATAGACATGACAGACAAATAATACGTAAAGTCCTTCCGTTTTTGTATTAAAAAGTGTAAAAATAAATACCGTGGGAGGCGGCAATGCCAAAAGACCATGTCTATAGAGGTGGAAGTGTGAGAACATTTTTGCTAGATGAGAGGCAATAACACAACATAGATCTTGTATCTGGGTATCTCAAATCATCTAATATACATGTCGATCGACTAATGGTTCCACGTCATGGTCATTTTACACGATAATTTACATGGTGTGGGTGTATTCGTTGTAATGGTACAAGTTCATTTTTTGAAGTTTTAATATTTAATGTTTATTTTGATGAGTTGACTTCTAAATTTACAATTTGGGGATTTTCCTGTCAGGGTGTTATAAATGATTTAGATTCGAACGACCAAATGAAAAGATGAAATTGTGAACCCAATTTTTTTTTAAATAAAATGTGGATGTTTATTTACTGATGCGGATAGTAATTAAAGAAAAGAAACACTTTATCTGAATATTTGAACTATTTTATTTAATTATTATAAATATATTCATTAGTAATTGAGTTATGTATGTTCTTAGAATGTCATATAACTTTACGTATCTTGTGGACTTTATATCAATTTATGTATATTTTTGAAAATTTTTGTATCCTTTGAACACTATATATTTCACTGTATGAAGTTTACTTAAGAAAATATATATTTATTTTAGTATCCAAAAGTTCAACCAAGAATATGGATTCTGATATCAAATATCCAAAATTTTCGGATATCCAAATTAAAAACACCTCTACTTCCTATCTTATATCATTGTTACCTCTTTTCTATTGTTGTAAAGGAGTTGTAATATTCGCAAGAAGAACCATGGCTAACTTAAACAAGTTCGAACTCACATTAAACATAAGCTTGTTCAAGCATCATATACCGAGCTTGGTTAGGCACGTGAGCCTATTATTTACAAAAATATAATGGGAGAATTTCATATATACTCTTACAAAGCTCATAAATATCATGTATACCCAATCAAACTTTATAATATCATATATATATATATATATATATATATATAGGAGATGGATCCTAAGAAAATCACATTGTTATATGAAAACTAAAAAAAACCAATGAAACCAAACACATAGTTTATAGATAGGGGTATGGGTCAAAATGGAAACCATAACATAGTTTTACATACAAGTCACACATAGGTTACGTATACGTAAAACTTTTCATTCTCGTATTTATGCTCAACATATATATAACAAACACTTAATTAACATTTTAGCAATTAAAAGAACAAAAAAGTTATGAATTATATTATTGATTTTCAAGGTTTTCTTTAATTTTCGCATAACTATTATTTTTCTCAGAAACCTTCCCATAAATACATACATACATATATATAGGGATAGGTTCTTTGCAGAACTCCATATTTTATAAGAACTTTAAGAACTAATCTTAACCATTCATTATTTTTTAATCTTAAAATTTAAAATTTAATTGAAAAGATTATTATAATAAAGTATTAAATATTCTCTCTCCAATTAAATAATTTTTAATTTAGCTTTTCTCTCTCTCCTATTTTCTCTCTCATATCTTCTCTCTTTTACATAATTTTTTATATTTTTACAAATACGTAAAACATCAAATTGATCTTGAATGTGTATGATTGTTATTTTTTTAAGCTAGCTAACGATCAAACTAATCAAACGGCATCTTTTCAAATAATTAAATATTTTACATATATGCTAGCATACTCTTTACACATTTTTTTAAACATCAATTTCATCAAAGAATGTCTATATGTATTCGTGTGTGTGTATATATATATATATATACAAGTATATATATATATATGTGTGTGTGTGTAAATATTCATGTTGATTATCAATTTACATACACATAAATCTCAGTACTAATAGTTAGTTTTTTAAAATACTATCTGTTTACATATATGTAAATTTATATAATAATAGTTATTTTTCTAATTGAACGTCTATTTACATATGTGTAAATATATAAGTTATAATCTATTTACATATATACATTATTATATATATGTGAATGGTAATACTAATAGATTTTTTTTAAAAGAACATCTTCTTATATATATTTAAATTTGCATACTGATAATTTATTTTTCAAACTAAACATTTATTTATACATGTGTAAATATGTAAAGTTATAGTCTATTTACATATGTACTTTTTTACATACATTGACTTTTTTTTTTATTTAATAAATATTTTCTCTCAAACTTAGTAACTAATGAAAATGTACATAATTGTAAATCAAAATAGTAAATGTTTTCCCATGTGTAGATGCTAAAAAATAGTATTTGAACATAAATGAGTAACAAAATTTATATGTTTACAAATATGTTGGTAACGAAAATAAATTATAACATGACGTGAATCGAATCAATATAACTCAAGAAACAAATTTTCAGTATATATGAATAGATTAAATTATGCATAAAGTTTATTATATAGTTTTTATACATTGATAAAGTTCAGTATATAAAACTTGATCATATTGAATTATAAACCCATAGTATGTATAATCTCTTTTCATGTGGAAAAATTTTAAATCACTACTCGAAAATCAAAAATCCAAGTTACAGTAGGAAAACCACTACACACATAAAACAATAACAATAATTAAAAATCCACTACTCACTAATAAAAAAATCCAATCTCGTTGCCGCCTCCGATGAAAGCCGACAACTACCAATTCATGTGTTTATCCACCTCTGCCTGTGTGTTTAAATCTGTTTAGCTTTATTCGCCGAACCTTCTTGTGAAAACTTTTAAACTGGGTGAGGGACGAAGGCGTATTTTTCAATTAATATAGAAAATATGGGAGACAAATTAGGAATGGATTTTGAATAGGGTTGTTAAATCCTAATAATACCCTTTATCTTATTTAACTACACTCCTTAATTTTGTATTTAATTACTATTATGTCACAATGGTTACTAGTCATTGATTAAATGATCTAAGAGTTCATATCAGTTCTTGCAGTTCTCAAGTTATTTACGAATTTTGAAATGATCATGACCCTATATATATATATATATACACACACCCTTCAAAAAGTTTATAATATCATGCTTACCCATTTTGATTTTTATTTAATTAAAACAATTGATAACATTATCATTTTACCCTTGTCATCTAAAACTTTAACTTTAAATAAAAAAAGAAAAAAAATCAAGTGAATAAGTATTTTGAACATGAATTGTCAGCTTTGATTAAATCTTCATCTACATCTTCCTTAAGAAGTTGTTATGCATCTCCTTCCTTTGGGTAAAGTGTAACACATCCTCTTCTCCTAGCATTCTCTCAAACCAAAGATGAGGAAAAAGCTTATACTTGGTCAATAAGAATAGATGTAAAAAGCTTGGGTGTGATTAAGTCCTAGAATACCCTTTTTTTATAATTGTTCGTTTAAATTGATCAAATGGTATTGAAACCATATGAAGCTTGACTAATATGTGGTTGCCTTAGAGCTATAGAAACCGATGGTGCTCCTTGGTTTGTTAGAAATTGGTTCGCCCACTGGTGATCGGAACTTCGTTCTGAATGGTGTAACTCCTGGATCGTGCAAAATGGATAAACGTAATCATAACTTAGATTTCTCCGGTTGGAATTGCTAGGTTGTTGTTGGAATTGTTGGCCGGAGTTGTAACTAGAAATTAAAGATTTGCTAAGAGAACAGAGACGAGAGGTTTTGGGTGGATTGAAACAAGAAAGTCAATATTGGCGGTATTTAATTACTGCGTCAAGCTATAATTTGGCATTCAAGGTGTCCAATTGCTCAATCTATTAAATATAAATTTGTAGTGAGTTTAAGAAAGTGAGAGGAAGCTGAAATTTAGTCTTCTTCGAAAGGATAAAAAAATATATATTTGAGATTGTTTATTTTGGTCGAAAATAACATTGATAAAAATAACTTTTTAATTTATGAAGATTTTTCAAAATAAATTTTTAAAATAATGTTTGTATTAACATATAAACTAAAATGTTATAAAATAATAAAAAAGAACATATTTTTAAAAATAAGAGGAGTTAATAGTGTTAGGCAATTGATCATAGAAACACAAAGACAACAGTAATTTTTGTGGGACAACACACCCACAACTTTTTTCTTATGTTGAATAAAAACCATATTAAAAGCTATTAGACAATGATCATTTTTTATATTAATCCTAACCTTAATTACTAATAAAAACTCTACTCAAACACAACTGGAATGACATTTCATTCATAGCCAAAACCATAAACACTAATACCTTAAATAAAACTAATTAAAATTTACTAAATAAAACAAATCTATCTTTAAATTCTTGATGACTCCCCCCCCCCCCCCCTAAACTTCCACATATGACCACAATTAGGATTAACTTTTAACAATCACCCCCTTAATCCTAATATGGTCTTACTTCTTTAAAGTAGAGTAGGCTCATCATCTTCACAAACCAAGTTGGCCTCCTTGTGCTTTGGTTTTGACTTTGGGCATTCACATGCAAAGTGACCAAAGCCTTCACACCTATAGCACATAACTCGTGATTTGTCTCGTCTTCCTCCGTGTTCCTGCATGTTGTTACTAGGCTGTCCTTCACGATCTCCTCCTCGATCTCGGCTTGCAACACTCACAATTGCCACATCTTCTTTTAACTTGTTCATCATCACAAGTGAGTAGTAACTTACATTGAGTGTCTTCAGTTTGGTCTTCTTGTGTTTTCACTCTCTCCTCATACGCCTTTAGCCGACCCACCACCTCTTCAAAAGACATGGATTCAATCTCTGAATATTGTTCAATTGATGCCATGATAGGTAGGTATTTTATATGTATTGAGTTTAGAAATTTCCTCACAAGTACTTCATCTTCAAGTGATTACCCAAGAATTTTATACCTTGATTGCACTCCACTTAATTTACACGCAAACTTTTCAATGCTTTCAGTTTCTTTCATCTTTATTTTTTCCAAGTCGCTTCTAAGTGTTTGTAGCCTAGCCTTTTGAACCCTCGGCTCCCAAGTAACGAGCATGAAGTGCATCCCACACATCTTGGCATCTTGGTGCTTTGCATCTTGAAGCAAAACATCCTCGGGAATCGACTAAAATATCATCGTCTTTTCCATGTTCTTCTTTCTTTCTTTTATTGCACCACCTGTCACGGGATCAATGGTTTCTTGCAAATTATGTGCTGCTAGGATGGTCTCCATCATAATAGACCATGTGTGTAATTAGTAGCGGTTAGTTTCGGTCATCGTAGAGACACGTTGCTTGACTCACGGGCAGGTACCATCGCCCCTGCTGGATTTGCATTGCTGAACTACATGATTAACACTCTTTTCTGCAAAAAAAATCTTTCAGCGCAAACACAACAGTTCCAACAGATGCACCAAAACCTCCCTTACTTTTTTCACTTAAACTTCAGCAAAAAAAATCAATCTGTTTCACACAGATACACACATAGAAAACATCTTGTTTCACACAGATAAGTTTCTTGCTTCTTCACACGGATCACCGGCTTTCCTACACTAATCAATCACGAATCAATTCTTCTCGAGTCAGCTTTCACAACAAATTTGGTTCTATCTTTCATCGATTAAACTTCTTCTCCATACCGGTATCACACCTTTGTAACCTATATCACACAGATCTTTAGTCAATCTGTCATAGATCAGTCACTTATCTTCACCCTATTTTGATTGCTTTTCGCAACCAACTCTCACAGCCCTTTGATCCTTTAACAAAAATAGAAAAAAAACTTCACAAATCTAGTATGCATTCTACTATTTGATTGCTACCCAAACAACCTATAAGGTTATATTAGAAGGCTGATGCAACCAAAGAAGCCAAAACAACCAAGGAGCTTTCTGCATGCATGCACTGATGTACAAGGTAGAAGTTACTTCAGAAGTTTTACACTCATCATAGAAATTATTCTAAGTGTAAAATCTTCCGAAGCCAAAGACCAAATCTTCCAAAGCCAAAGATGAAGTCTTCTGAAGCTTCAAAGACAAAGTCTTCTAAAGCCAATAAAGTGAAGACTAATTTCTTCCGAAGACAGAGAGGACATACTTTCTCTGATCTACTTTTCCATAAAGCTGGCTTACTTTCCGCTGTAACTCTAAAGACTTACCAACTTATACAAGTTGGTGAAAAGGTCCATGCTTTAGTAAACTATAGATTATGGTCTTGAGTCTGTAACTTCCTACTTTGTACCTTTTATCATTTTATAATATATTAGGATGCGAGCTATGGCATGTCATAGTCACTAGTCAAAAGACAATCTGCCTTTTGACTTTACATTGATCTTGTTGTCTAGATTAATGTTTTCAGCTGGCCTTCAAAGTACGGCCTGCTGTAGGATGTAGTATAAAGTATCTCAGGTCCTTGTATTTTTTTTGTGCTTTGTAACACTTGTAAAAGAACTTGAGAGCAATATACAGCATTCTTGAAAACCATATTAGTCTGTTCTTGTTCTTCATTTTGTCTTATTTACTTGTGTTCTTAGTATCATTTACATAAACACGGTTTCCCATTTGATCTGTTAAGTGTTCTAACACTATCCTCATTATGAGACTAATTGTATTGACCATCCCATAATCAGTGCTGTAATTGGTATCAGAGCTTTTCAGGCTCTTGATTGTAAGATCTCACCATCTTAAATCCCTTTAGTTTCCCAAAACACTTAACAACTCAAATGTCAGCTATCATAAAGGCTGATATGGAAACCGGTACTATGACAAAGTTTCCACTGATCACTCCTGATGACTTTGATACTTGGTGCCAAAGAATGGAAGGCTTCATCAAGTCTCACGACTCCAAGATATGGGGATCTATTATCTATGGACATCATGTATCATCCACCTCTTTAGCTGTTGGTGGTGGTGGTATGATACCAAAGGAAGTGGCTGATTATTCTGAAGAAGACTGGAAGAAGATAGACATAGATCAGAAGGCCATGACTGCCCTCCAAAATGCTCTTCCAAACTCTATCTACAGAGGCTTCAAGAAGTGCAAGACTGCCAAGTAACTATAGGATGCACTAAAGCTAATGTATGAGGGGTCAAATGAAGCAAAAGAGAACAAGAAGGACCTCTTAAAGCAGTAGTTTGAGAACTTCACCTTCAAGATAGGTGAAACCATGACTTAACAATACTTCAGGTATGTTGAGATTATGGATACTCTAATGGATGTTGGAGTAACTCTTGAGAACAGGGACATTATGAGGAAGTCCATGTCCTCTCTTCTCAGAAAATGGACACACTATTTTGTGGTCATTAAGAGGACTGAGAACCTCAAGACCCTTACTCTCACTGAGTTGTAGGTATCCTCAGTGGCTACCAGAAGGAGATGAACATGCAAAATCCATCTGGTATCTCCAACAATCAGCCGAGTTCAGGCCTTCATGTGGTTGAAAGGGATTGCAGAGAACCACAACATCATCTCATCTGCTATCCTGACAACTCAAAAAAGTGTCCTTTCATCACCTTCCTGGAGACACCAAGAGAGAGCTACATCTAAGGAAGCTCATTCCAAGAGACAAGATCTTCATAAGCTTTTGTGTCTACTGATGAAAGCACAAGCAACTTTCTTTTTACCCTTGAAGACATGGACTGTATCCATCCAGATGATCTGGAGTACATGGAAATAGTCCAGCAGATGGCTCTTCTCACTCACAGAGCCAAGAAGTTTTTACAAGAAGATAGGGAGGAAGTTTCCTAGCAATGCAACCAATGGAAAGTTTGGGCTGGACAAAACTAAAGTGAAGTGTTACAACTGTAACCAAATGGGACACTTTGCTAGAGAGTGCAAGGTACCAAGAACAAGTGGTGGCCAAGCATAAACCAGACCAACTACACTGATGGAGCTCCCTAGAATGAGAAGACCAAGTAGCAAGCTGCAGTTGCTGTTGAAGAAGGAGGCTTTGACTGGAGCTTTCAGGTTGAGGATGCATCTCCAAACCAAGCGATGATGGCAGATCATGAAGAAGCCAAGGTGTTGGAAAATCTTTGTGCACCTGAATGTATTGCTAAAGTTAACAGATATAGGTCCTATAACTTAGAGATGAGGTCTGATCTTGAGTCCTTAAAATTTTAAAAGGTGATTTTAAAAGAGCTGAAAATGATTACAAACTTAAAATAGAAGAGCTAGAGGAAACAATTTCAACTCTTAAGCATGAACATACCAACCACAGGACTTAGATAAAAGATCTCAACACTAAGTTAACTGAATGCCAGGCTAAGCTTATGATCAGCAACACCATGGCAGAAAAACGTGTTCTTGAAGAAGAGACCTTCAAGAACATGATATCATCATCCTTGCATGCAAAAGTTTGTTATCAGAATAAGCAGGGACTGAGATCTACTAAGATAGCACCTCCACACACTCTATTGTCTGTAAGATCTCCAGGATGTGGAACTTGTGAAGATGAGCTTCCCTCATAGACCCCATTGATGAAGAAGATGAAGAGGAGATAGTGAAGGAAAATTCTGAGAAGAGTGAAGAACATCATCCTAAGAAGGGTCACTATTCTCCTAAGGAGAGAAAAGAATCTGGGATGACCAAGTCTAAAAGGAAGAACTTGATCAGAAAAGCCAAGAGGAAATCAAAGAAGGCTCAAGGGATCAAGGTCACTTTCAACTCTAAGCAGAAAAAGTGTTTATCTCTACAGGATTTGAAGTGGTGAAGGCTGAAGACTCAACTAAGCAGAAAACTTCAGAGAAGAAGAAAGAAAAACTAGGTTCGAAAGGAAAACCTTTTCCCTTTGGAAGCTCCAAGGTGAAAAAGAAGGCAAGTGAAAACTTACATTCAGAAGAAAATTTAGTCTCAAAAGAAAGGAATGCTTTTGAAGTACTGAAGCCTGTTGTAGTGAAAGCAAGATCTTCCAAAGGTCCAATCTCCAAAACTTCTAAAGTTGTTAAAACTTCTGAGGTGTTGAAGGTCAAGTCTAATATCTCAAAGATGGTGTAGAAGATGAAGGAAGACCATATGACTGAAAGTTCTTCATCAATAATAGCTAGTGATCCTCAAAACTTGAACATAGGATCAATTACTGTTACATTGTCTTCAAATCACTTTGATAAGCCCAAGACCAATGAGGCTTGGGTTTCCAAATGTAACTAAATATTTCCTTTTATGCAGGAACAGCTAAAGACCAATAAGAATGTATGGATCATTGATAGTGGCTGTTCCAGGCACATGACTGGCAATGGTTCTCAACTTCAAAATTTTGAGAAAATTGATGGAGGGCCAGTTGCTTTTGGAGGAGATGCTGGAGGTTACATTGCTGGAAGGGGTAGGGTCACAAATGGTAAGCTCAGCATTGAAAAGGTAAACTTTGTCAAAGAGCTTAGGTACAATCTAATAAGTGTATCCTAATTTTGTGATCAGAGACACAACATGCTCTTTATTGAGCATGAGTGCAGTGTTCTCAAGCCCAGGGTGGTCATTCTTTAAGAGCATATCCTGCTCAGGGCCCCTAGGAAAGGGAACATGTACAAGACGGTATGCAGGAAACATCTCTCTCAGAAGAAGTTTCTTGCTTTCTATCTAAAGTAATAGTGATAAGTCTTTCCCCTGGCATAAAAGAATGTGCCATGTAAACTTTAAAAACATGAATAAATTAATTAAAAATGGTTTGGTAACTGGAATACTAAAGAAAGAGTTTACAAGTGATGACCACTATGTTACATGACTGAAAGGGAAGCAACACAAAGTGTCTCACAAGCCAAAGGAAAGAAACTCTATCACTACTCCCCTACACATATTACATATTGATCTCTTTGGCCCCACCAGTATAATAAGTCTTGGAAAGACCTCATATTGTTTGGTGATCACAGATGACTTCACAAGATTCACTTGGGTCTTTTTCCTTTGCACTAAGGATGAGACTCCTGAGATCTTGAAGAACTTCATTCTGAAAATTGAGAATCAATGTGATCACAAGGTCAAAATCATAAGATATGATCAAGGAATAGAATTTAAGAACCAAATCCTTGACATATTTTGTGATGAAAAAGGTACTACAAGACAATATAGTGCTCCCAGGACTCCTCATCAAAATGGTGTTGCTGAGAGGAGAAACAGGACGCCTATTGAGGCTACAAGAACCATGTTGTCTGACTCTAAACTACCCATCACCTTCTGGGCAGAGGTAGTCAACACAGCCTGCTATGTGCATAACATAGTTTTAGTGGTTAAGACTCATGGTAAGACTCCTTATGAGCTATGGCACAAAAGGAGACCATTTATTAGTTTCCTCAGGTTATTTTGAAGTCCTTGCACCATCATGAATACCAAAGATCAGGTAGCCAAATTTGCTAAGAATTCAGATGATGGACACTTTATTGGATACTCTTCCAAAGCTAAGGCTTATAGAGTATACAATCTCAGAACTAGAGTAGTTGAGGAGTCAGCGAATATGACCTTTAATAAGCACACTCCTAGTGAGAAAGGTTCTGGTCTTGATTTGCTCTTTGATCTTGATTTAGTTACCAACTGTTTCAACAAATCTTGTGAGAATGTTTCAGGATCTATAGGTAACTTATCAATAGGAGACCCTAACCCAAGATTTGAGCTGAGAAGACCAAGCAAGCATACTACCTTAGCTCTAGTGGTAACTAACTCCCCAAGTGAAGATCCTATCAGTACAACATAACAAATTCAGCCGATACATCTAAGATGCCTATAAAATCCAACTCAGAGGTTCAAAACTCAGGTGAAGGAGCTTCAAATGTAGGAGGAAATAAAAGTGGTGACAATGATCAAGAATTTCTTGATGCTGATAACCACTCCATAAAAGACAACATAAATGATGTCACACACTCATTAATCAAGCCTCTCTTGATAAGTGTGCTGATGTGGTGGGTGATACTCCATTCCCAGATCTAAATTTCTCGAAATTTAGATCTTTCCAATTAACTTGCTGTGATCCCTCAACTCAGGTTCCACAAGTCACACCCTACCACAAACATCAATGGAAATGTTGATACAGGGGTGAGAACAAGAGGACAAACCCATAACAAAATGTTTGTCTATACTCTTGCTTCTTGTCCCAGATAGAGCCAAACAAAGTTCATGAGGCTTTAAAGGATGGAAGTTGGGTTGAAGCAATGCAAGAGGAGCTGCTTTAATTCAAAAGATAAAGGTTTAAAACCTATGTCCTCTTCCTCAAGGAAGACTACCATAGGAAGCAAGTGGGTTTTTGAAACAAGAAGGATGATAGAGGACTTGTCATCAAGAAAAAGGCCAGACTAGTTGTTCAAGGATACATACAAGAAGAGGGAATTGACTACATAGATGTCTTTACTCCTATAGCAAGACTTGAAGCTGTTAGAATATTCCTAGCTTTTGCTGCATCCAAGGATTTCAAGGTCTACCAATTTGATGTCAAGTGTGCTTTTCTATATGGGGTGATTGATGAAGAAGTGTATGTCAAACAATCACCTGGCTTGCAGACCCAGATCATCCTGATTATGTCTTCAAGCTTGATAAAGCTCTTTATGGGCTGCACCAAGCTTCAAGAAAGAGGTATGAGATACTATCTCAGTATCTCTGTCAACATGGCTACAAGAGGGGTACTATAGATAGAACTCTCTTCATCAAAGGAACAGGGAATGACTTAATGCTGGTTCAAGTATATGTAGATGATATTATCTTTGGGTCAACTAATCCAAAGCTCTCAAAGAATTTGAGATCTAATGCTAAGAATAGATTTGAAATGAGAAATGAGTGCCATGGGGGAACTCAATTTCTTTCTAGGAATTCAAATGAAGCAAGTTGATAATGGCATCTTCATAAGTCAGTCAACGTATGTACAAGACATTCTTACAAGATTCAACATGACTGATTGTAAGGTTGCTAAGACACCCATAGTCAGAAACAACTCTATTGACCTGATCTTGAGGGGGAGTGTGTGGATGAAATTCTCTACAAAGCTATGATTGGGTCTCTATGTATCTCACAGCTAGTAGGCCTGATATCATGTTTGCCACCTGCATCTGAAGATATCAAGCCAACCCTAAGATGTCACACCTAGTTGCTATCAAGCGGATTCTTAGATATCTCAAAGCTGCTCCCAAAGCTTGGCCTTTGGTATCTAAAGAATTCTGACTTCAATCTATATGCCTATACAGATAGTGACTATGGTGGCTGCAACTTGACTGCAAAATCTACATTTGGGGGATGTCAATTCCTTGGTGGAAGAATAGTCTCATGGCAATGCAAGAAACAATCATATGTGTCTGCATCAACTGCTGAAGCTGAATACATTGCTGCTGCAAGTTGCTATGCTCAAGTGCTTTAGATTTAGAATCAGATGCTGGACTATGGATTCAACATCAAAGAGACTCTCATTCACATAGACAACAACAATGCTATCTCTATTACAAAGAATCCTGTGCAACACTCAAGGTCAAAACACATTAACATCAGGTATCATTTGATTAGAGATAATTTTGAAAAGGGATTAATCAAACTAATCAAAGTTAACACAAATGAACAATATGCTGATCGGTTCACTAAAGCTTTTGATGAACAGATATTCAAATATATTGTATCAGCTATTGGGATGATTAACTTTGAGTAGATTTTCTTGAACTTAAATCAACTTTATTTTTAAAAACCTGTGTGTCCTAAGTTGTCTATTTTATCACCTTCATAAGCCCAGTTTATTTTGCAATAAAATCTTTAAAATGATATTTCTTAGATTTTTGAAAATTTTTCCAAACATATTTTCTTTCGGAAGATTTCAAGTTGTCTTCAAGAACATTAGTCTTCAAGCAAATAACTACTTATAAGAAATTTACCTTTGGAATAAATTCTGAGATATCTTCCGAAGCTTAAACTTGCTTCTAAGTACTTACATGTATTTGAAGGACAATTTTCTTTCAAAAGAAATTAAGTCTTGGAAGATTTATTCTCTTTAGAATAAAACTCCCATGTCTTAATCTCTTCCAAAACCAAACAGTCTCAGAAGTGAAAATTCTCTAAGTATTTTCCTTCCGAAGTAAAATTTTCATAAACCTTAGGAATATCTTCCGAAGCCAAAATTGGCTTCGGAAGCTTTTTCTTAAAACTTCCAAAGACCAAATTACCTTCAGAAGATTTTCAACATCCAAGAAAACTACCTTTTGGGCACTTTTTCAGAGGTGGGACCGACATTGGGATTTCAAAGTTTATTCTTTTGCATTAACTTTGTCTAAAATCCATTTCATATATATTCTCTTAATGGTTCCCCTCTTTTCACTATCTTCTTCATATTCATTTTCACTAACCAAAATTCACCCACAAACCGACTTTGTTCTTATCTTCCTTAACAGTAAAGCTACCTCATCTGCATTTGTCGTTTCCGTTCTTTGTCAAATTACGTCATCTCCCTCACCATTGATCCTCCACTCTATGAGGATCAGCTTTGGAATTTGGAGGACTTACCAAGAGGTCACCATAGATGGGAGAAGGAACTATCTGCTACAGTGCAGGGGAGGACAATTTTCATCACTCCAGCCTCTATAAACACTCACCTTTAGCTGGATGATGTAGAAGGTGATTTGTCCTTTCCAAATAGGATAGATGAAGCCCGACATCTTCAAGACTATGAGGAAGCCAACTGCTGGCTTCTCAGGGGTAAAAACAACCCTTCCCAAAAAATGTTAGAGCTCATTGCTCAAGGTGACAACCTAGCAGCACCAGCTAGTGTTGAACCCACACCTTCTACTTTCCTAACCACCTATACAGCCAAAACATAACCATCACCTACCAAAGAAAATCCAAACAAACCCCTGCACATGCTACTCAGTTTATGTAGGCCCCTATATCATCACCCATATAGGAGGAAGTGGACACTGGAGCTCCCACTTCTCCTGAGGAGCAAACCACTCCCATCTCACCAATGATCAGTGCTGAGGTTCCTTATGCTCAGCCTGATGAGCTCACAACCCCCATAGCCTTAAGCTTTCACTCAAAGTCTCAAACTCTAATGAAAAACCTTCAGGGGACAGTTACCATCCCCAGCCTCTTGATCTAAACCAACCAATCCCAAACCTTGAATTCTATGATGATGAAGACATGGGCTTCAATGAGTATCATGAGTCTCCCTTCTCCACCCCTGCTCAAGGAGAGATAAGTACTCATGTTTCTCCCATGTCTAGCCCATATCATCTACCTACTATTAAGGTGGATCTCCCTGAACCTGTTCAGGAGGTCTATATGGAAGAGGATCTCTTTTAGCAAGTGACTACATCATTAAGACATCAACCATGGCAACCCAGCCCAATGACACTTCACTTGAAGTTGTCATGATGCAGGAGAAATCCAGCAGCCAAGAACAAAGTGTTGGTGATGAGGAAGAAGACCTTGGTCCTATTCTCTCATCCCCCATGATTCTTTTGATGAAGAAGAGGGGAGTTTGAAACTAAAGGTGCAAAAATTAGCAAAAACATGCACCTATTTAGTCTTAAAGATAAGTCAGCTAAAATCTCAGGTGACTGTCTTACAAAGGAGGGTCAATGACCAGCAACTTGAGATCACCGATCTCAAAGGCAAGTTAGCTGAGAGACCATTCAGGAGAATTCAACCAGGTCCATAAAACCTATGGATGTGATAGACCCAACCCCAAGCTCACCTATGCAAGAATTGATGTTACCAAAAAGGGGGAGAAAGTCCAAACAATCACCGAACTTAGGAGTTCTTCATATAGTATGGACTTTGAGGATTCACCACCCTCACTGCATGGTCCATACTCAGCAACCTCCTCAAGTCGATATGGATGTGGACTCACTCATACAAAGTTTGTTTGAGGAGGGTATTCCCAGAGCTATGCCTACTCCTATCTCCTTACTTTGAGAATCCAATCACGGGATGGAGGTATGAAACTGATTGAAGAACTCTAGTCATCTCTAGATCTCAGGATCAATAGAAAACTTTCAACTTTTTCAACCTGAGCTTCTATGAGAGCATCCATCTAATTGATCTTCCACTTATCAACCCAAGTCAAAATAGACAGGTTGCAAGATTAGCAGATAGGATTCAAGAAAGGGTGTTTGAAGAATACAACCTGAGGTCAAGACAATATAGACAGAGGCTAGCAGGTAAGACTTTTGGTTAACTGGATGTTGAGGTGGGCACTAAGATTAGCTTTAAAAGGGAAGCCTTGACTGAAGGCCCAGAAGTTGAACCTATGAACCTTGAGACAGGAACTTCTTCAGCACCCATTACCCTCAGTGAGGCACTAGCTGGTGAAGGTGCTTCACAACCTCTCTCTAGCCAGAGCTTGACTGCTAAATCAAGAAATAAAGGCCAAAGCTCTCTCCACCCTGAGTCACTAAGGCCTGTGAGTGACCAAGGAAAAAGGAAATTGACTTCTGAAGAGATTGAGGAGGAGGGAAGAGAGAGGAAGAGGAAGCTAAGGGAGAAAGTTTAAGAGGGTCTCCAGGCTTCACGAAAGCTGCCATCAGGGCTACCCCCAGGCCAAATACTTAGGATGATGAGTTGAGAGCAGCTAAGATAAACTACTTGGGGACCAGAATCTACAATGTGGATGAACTACTCTCTCTCCCCTTAGATGAACTGAATGAATTGGCGGACAAGGGATTGTCCAAGGAGAGGAAGGAAGCAGAGGATGCACCATTGCTCTTCAAGAACAAGTAAGAAAGGAGACAGAAAAGGCTACAGGCATGCTCCTACCCTCTCCCCAGTTCAAGAAAGTCCTAAGACAGAGGCTGTGGCAACTGCACAACCTCAAGTAGACAGGAAGCTGAAAGACTAAACATGATCAACTACCTGAGTGCCACAGGACTCTATCAGGCATCTGTACTTCTTCCCTTATCATATGAGTATGTTGAATTTGAGTATGTCAAGTAGCTGGAGCCAACAAGTCATCAAGAAACAAAAGCCTACTAAGAGAAAACTAAAGGAAGAAGCTGCAAAGTCAAGAGCCATCATCCAAAAGAGCCAAAAGAAGTCTGCTGATACATAAAGGATGATGTGCTTGTTGAAGCTGTATGGATTCTTTGAAAGGAGGCTTGTCCAATGTCTCTATCCACTATGGATGAGCACATCAGGGTGATCAAGCAGAAGATTAACAAAGGAGAGCTTGTTGACTTGCATTCTCTACCAAGTCCAGCTTAACCTAAAGTTGAGGTAAAGGTTGAACCCCCTGACATAACACAACTTGGGCCTAGAGCTGCATCTTAGCCAACTTCATCTTTTGATCCACAGCAGGGTCCTCTTCACTCTCCTCTGAACCTGTGAGAGAAGAGAACCCAACTAAGGGAGAGACACAGTAGAACAACCTGGTGTTGAAGACCAGTTCTCTTAGTTAAAGACTTCAAAGAGGAGGAAAAGGATGGTCATGAAGATTGTTTCCAAGAAGAAGACCAAGGCATCCACCTTTACACCTTATAATGAATCAGAGCATCCTGAGGTAGTGCAAGAAGAGGCTGCTCAACCAACTCCAACTCAAGTAGAGCCTCTTGCAACTAGAAGACCCATCTTGTCCTGGACTTTTGCTGCTAATCCAAACAGGTGGTATGTCATCAGAGATCAAGGAGGTCAAGATGTTTATTTCTGGCAAGACATGCTTGATATTCCTCTACATGATCACCATGACATGAGGAGAGTCTGTGGGATCCTGACCAGATGATAAGGAAGGTATGTCCTTAATCCTAATGAGGACTGTCAACATCTGAATAACTTCTCTATTTGATAGCATCCGCCTAGGGGAGTTTGTAAGGTTATATTAGAAGGTTGATACAACCAAAGAAGCCAAAACAACCAAGGAGCTTCCTGCATGCATGCACTGATGTACATGGTAGAAGTTACTTCGAAAGCTTTACACTCATCACAGAAATTATTCTAAGTGTAAAATCTTCCGAATCCAAAGACCAAATCTTCCAAAGCCAAAGATGAAGTCTTTCGAAGATTCAAAGACAAAGTCTTTCAAAGCCAATAAAATGAAGACTGGTTTCTTCCGAAGACAGAGAGGACATGCTTTCTCTTATCTACTTTTCCATAAAGCTGACTTACTTTCCACTGTAACTTTGAAGACTAACCAACTTATAAAAGTTAGTGAAAAGGTCCATGCATTAGTAAACTGTAGATTATGGTCTTGAGTCTGTAACTTCCTACTTTGTACCTTTTATCCTTGTATAATATATTAGGATGTGAGCTATGCATGTCATAGTCACTAGTCAAAAGGCAATCTGCCTTTCGACTTTACATTGATCTTGTTGTCTAGAGTAATGTTTCCAGCTGGCCTTCAAAGTATGGCCGCTGTAGGATGCAGTATAAAGTATCTTAAGTCCTTGTATTGCTTTTTATGCTTTGTAACACTTGTAAAAGAACTTGAGTGCAATATACAGCATTCTTGAAAACCATATTAGTCTGTTCTTGTTCTTAGTTCTATTTCATTTACTTGTGTTCTTAGTATCATTTACATAAACCCAATTCTCCATTTTATCTGTTAAGTGTTCTAACACTCTCTTCATTATTAGACGATTGTATTGACCTTCCCTTAACCGGTCCTGTATAACCCTTTTATTAGAACCTCGCAGCAGCCTTAATATTCGATCAACAACTCTTTATCAATATTTTGAACCAATCATAGGTTCATTCTTGGTTTGATGGTGGTCGATTTTTATCTTCAACAACCCTTGATCTTTATTTCTTTGATACCAATTGTTAGCCAATTGGTCACAAAAACACAAAGACATCAGTGATTTTTGTGGGAAACACACCTATGACTCTTTTCTTTTATTGAATAAAAAGCACACCATAATCTCTACACAATAACCTTCACAGCTGGATAAAAGTCCATTCACAGCCAAAAACACAAATACTAATACCTTAAATAAAGCAAATTAAAGCTTACTAAATAAAACAAACCTATCTTTAGACTCTTGATGATTCTCCCCCTTAAACTTCCACATATGACCACTATTAGGATTAACTTTTAACAAATAGGAGCTAGTAGATAGGTATAATAGAAAATTGAATTAAAATGAGCTTTCAAAAGTTAATAAGTAACCCTTTTTTTACTTTTCAAAACATCATTTTTATCCAATATGAAAAGATAGTTTGAAAAATACTTATAGATTTGTCAAACAATTTTTTATTATTAATTAACTTCTCAAATTTTAATAAATCAAAAGTAAGGGGGAAATAATCAATCCAAACATGCATTAGAAAGGATAAATTTGTCATTGATTTAAAGTTATTAAAAAGGAGGTATATCGTATATTTAAAAGTTGTCACTAGGTATATGATATTTATTTAATTTGTAAAGGTATATATGAATTTCACTTCAATATAATTATAGTTGGATCATATGAGGCTGGTGCAACCAAAAACAACACTTAGAGCATTTTGAAGTACAATTGAAGAAGTCTTCCGAAGACAAAGCTGCTCTTCCGAAGACAATTGAAGATCTTCCGAAGCTTAAGTACAAAGAACTTCCGAAGGAAAACTAAGTCTTTTGAGACTAAGTAGTTTTCCTTCCGAAGTATATGAAGAACTTCTGAAGGTAGAACCAAGTCTTCAGAGACCAAGTAGTCCTCCTTCCGAAGCATTCAAACTTAGAAGATCCAAGACAAAGTCTTCTGAAGAATGAAGTCATGAAGACTTGAATAAGACTCGGAAGAAGTTGATTCTTCCGAAGTATAAATGGCCTCGGAAGAACTTATTCTTCCGAAGCCATTTGCCTTTGGAAGAATCAACTATGAACCAGTGGACATAAGTATGGGTTGTCTGACATCCACTGTCAACTCTAATATACTGCATGGCTCTTTCCCATGCCCATGTAGTTGACCATACTTTAATCCATTCTTCACCTTTATCAGTTAGTACAGTTACCATACCTAGTTGGTGACAAAAGGTAAGTTATAGACCTGTCATGACTACCTAATCTAGGATAGTATTTTATCTTAGATACTTTACTTCTAGCAATGTAGTATTTGTCTAGTGGTAAATTCCAGCTGGTTTTCCAAGTATAATCGGTTGTAGATTGTAGTATATATAGTCTCATTGTAACTAAAGTACCATACTTGTAAGAGTCTTGTTATACTAAGTTGAGAAGTAATATATACAAGTATCTTGAGAACCATTCTTGTGTTCATTAACTTATTATATTATTGTCAACTTAGTTAGAGATTCTTCTTCATCAACCGAGTGAGACTTAGTGAGTTTGTGAGATAAAACTTGTGTTGAGAGACCAACACCGATCTTGCAATTGGTATCAGAGCTGTGTAGGCTCATGATTTTGAGATCTAACCATCCCAAATCACTCTTGTTTCTTCACACTTACTCACTTCACTCGAATGGCTCTTAACCAAAAATATTTTGAGTCTGAGATGGGAACCATGACCAAGGCTTTTATCATCACCCCTGATGATTTTGGAACCTGGTGCAAACATATTGAAGGTTTCATCAAGTATCAAGACAGCCGCATGTGGAGATCTGTCACTCATGGTCCTTACAAGTCAAAGGTGGCGGCCCCGGCTGGTAATGACGTTGTGATTGAGAAAGCTGTTGGAGACTACTCTGATGAAGACTTCAAGAAGATGGACATCGACTGCAAAGCCATGACCGTGTTGCTTACTGCTATACCAAACTCCATAATGGTAGGCTTTCAGCAATACGAGACTACCAAAGAACTATTTAATGCTTTGAAGTTGATGTACTCTATTTCAATTGAATCAAAGGAGAACAAGAAAAGATATGCTGAAGCAGAAGTTTAAGAACTTCACTTATGTTATTGGTGAGACCTTAAGCCAACAATACTTCAGGTATATGGACTTGATCACCTCTCTTCAGACTATGGGAGTTGTTCTTGAGAAAAGAGACATAGTCAGAAAATTCATGAGTGCACTTCCTCATGAGTGGACCTTTTACTGTGTCTCAATCAAGAGAACTGAAAATCTCAACACTCTCACTATGACTAAACTATATGGAATCCTTGATGGTTACCGTATAGAGATGGAGACTCAGAAGAGCCGCCAGATGAACAGACCCTCAAATCCTGTAGTCAACAATGCTTTACATGTTGCTAAAGGATCAAGAACTCCCCAACCTCAGTTGTACCTGAACTACCCCTAACAGCCATCATCCTCTTCAGGGCCATACATCACTTTCCCTGAGACACCTAGGTCTCAACAGGCTCAACGCACTCCCTTCCAGGATAGTTGTGCTTTGTTTCAGGGAGTGAGCACTCTGGAGATTTTTAATTATGTTTTGATGATCTAGAGTGTTTCAGCCCAGATGATGTAATATATGGACATTGTCCAGCAAATGGCTCTTTTAACCTACAGAGAAAAGAAGTTCTTTAAAAGAACCAGGCAGTTTCCTCAGAACCCAACTAACAGCAAATTTGGGTTTGATAAGAGCAAGGCCAAATGCTACAACTGTAACCAGCTTGGTCACTTTGCTAGGGAATGTAAAGCTCTAAGATCTAATCCTAGAGCAGCTCAAGCCTCCCAACATCCTGCTACCTCAAAGGCTGCAACCAAACCCACTGAGCCGCAAACTACAGCTGTTCCTCAAGAGGTTAACTGGAGCTTTATGGTGCAAGATGTCACCCCTGCTCAAGCTCTCATGGCTGGAACTGAAGACAGCAAGGTATATGAACATCTCTATACCCCAGCCTGTATTGCTAAGGTTAAATTGTATCAGGACTACAGTATGGAAATTAGATCTGATATTGAGTCCTTAAATGTCCTAAAATCTGATTTTAAGAGAGCAGAATCTAACTATAAACTCAAAATAGAAGAGTTAGAGAAAACTGTGTCCTTTTTAAAACATGAACATACCAACTATAGGACTCAAATAAATATCTAATATTCAAGTTGACTAAATTCAAGCCCAGCTAGTAATGGCTGAGGCTAAAGCTGAGAACTATGCTATTCAAGAGCATAACTTCAACACCATTATAGCATCATCCTCCCATTCCAAGGTATGCTATGAAAACAAAAGTATGTTGGGATCCAATGAAATTGCTCCACCACACTCTCTTATGTCTATGAGAAGGCTAGATATGGTACTAATGAGCAAGAGGTTCCAAATGCTGACCCGCTACTTAGTGAGCTAAAGAATGATGCAATAATGGAAACGACCACAGGGAAGGATAAGGTAGAAAACCTCATCCCTACAGTTGATAAATCCTTGACCACCAAATCCAAGAAGAACAAGATCATGGCAGCAAGAAAAACTGCCAAAAAGGTGGCTGAGACTAAGATGAAGACAAACCCAAGGCAAAAGGGTGTATTCATCTCAGCTGGATTCCAAGTGGTTGGAAGTTCTGATTCAAGAAAGGAGTGTAGTACTAGCACTCCTATCCAGCTGAAGGATCAGAAATTAAGGGAAAGGCTGTTGAAGAAGAGAAGAAGTGCAAGAAACAACAGCCCACATGTCCCACCAAGAATAACATTGAGTGCATAATCTGTGGTCTGTATAACCACATGCCTAAAGATGTTACTACAATCCTGCAAGCACATATTATGCAACCAATGTTAAGAAAGAAGAAGTCAAGGATGGTTTCACATTTGGACCTTACCATATGGTGCAAGTGTTAAGGAAAGGAAAGCTTGTTTCCCGAAGCCAAGTTGCTTTCAAAGAAACTCATTCTTCTGAAAGGAAAATAGCTTCGAAAGACAAGCTAAAGAACAAGCAAGAAACAAAAAGATTTCCTTGAAACCTTCTAAGAAGAAGACTGCTTCAGAAGAAAAGGTGGTGAAAACTTCTTCTGAAAGGAATGAAGCCTCGGAAGCAAGTCATGCTGCACAAGCCTCCTCAGGCTCATCAACACTTGTCAACCATAGGATGGAATGGAAGACCATAAAAGATGTTACAGCCAAGCTCTTCTTCACATACTATAATTGAGCCCACATGTATACAAGGCTTGGGTTTTCAATAATAACTAATCATTTCACCTTATCTATAGGGACATCCACATGACAAGAATGGAAATGTCTGGATTGTGGATAGTGCATGCTCCAGTCACATGACAGGAACAGATCTCTCCTACAACAATTTGAACATTTTGATAGAGGTCCTATTCAATTTGGAGGTAAAGCCGGATGATACATTTCTGGTAGAGGTAGTGTATCCAATGGTATCACCAGCAGACGCACATATAGGTATCACCAGCAGACGCACAAGATTCAACTCACAACATAGGTATCACCAGCAGAGGCACAAGATTCATCTCACAACATAGTATCCAATGGGACAGATCTCTCCTACAACAATTTGAAAATTTTGATGGAGGTCCTATTCAGTTGATGGTGTCATGTCAGCTAGCATGTTCATCTCCCAAGATTCAACTCACACATAGGTATCACCAGCAGGTGCACATATTAAGGTTGGCTTAATAACCTAGGCCCTTTTAAAAGAATCCTTTTGGCAACACTTATCAATCCAGACCAAATAATAGTCAAGCGCCTAATGAGAGGGTGTCCTTACCTATGCTTTCTCAAGGTTGACGCACAGATGATACAACGACCAAATATTTTCCAAGTAAGAACATCGCAAATAACACGTAAGACAAGCTACTCAACACAACTAATAACGCACATAGACATTCACATGTATAGCTGTACATAAATAATCCTATGATGCATACTACATGTGGCTCTGATACAATCTGTCACACCCTCGCTAGAAGCGGAAACACGAGGATGCGACAGACGGATCGTCATAACACATTGGGGGTCTAAGAGAATCACTAATGGTATTCTCCGTAAATGGGTCATGACATCGCCCGACACATAGGAACACGTGTCAAGTACAGTCAATTCCAAAACATCATAACATAAATGCATAAATAATCCAAAGTTCCATTTAGGAACAAAGAAGCACAAGTACCAAAACAATACCAAGTACAAATCTAACAAATTGCAATTCAACAAAATAAACAAGTCCAAAAGTCCCATGAAATGTCTATTGCTCCCAAAGGAGCGGTCTTGTCTAAAGTTCACAGCCAAGCACCTAAGCTTCATTACCTGAAAAAACATGCTTTAAAAAGTCAACATACGTTAGTGAGTTCACAGGTTTAAAAGTACAAATAATTTTCCGTGTATAACATGTACAAAAAGTTGTATGTGAGTAAGAGTACATAGAAGTCAAAATATCAATACAAGTTTAAGATCAGTCCAGGTCCAATTACCCGGATTATATTCACCCAAGGGCAAGCCCAGGCCAAATCAGTCTCGACTAGTATACCGATGACAAGGGTGGGGTGTCAACCCGTTAGTACTAACAATACCTCCCCATGACGACCAAGCACAAGAACAAGCACAAACACAAGTACCACTCATGAATGAACATCTAGAATCTAACCATGACCCAGACCATATACAATGTTCTAAAATGATTTTTAAGATACGACATAGTCCAAAACCATGAGCATGTTTTTCCCCCAAGTAAATATATTAAAAAGGGGCTGTGAAACTCACCTTGAATTGGTATAATCCAAATCCCACAATATGCAAAGCAAGCACTAAAAGTACAAATCATAAAAGGATTACTAAAGAACAAAAATGACCAACACGCGTGTAATCCTTGTAACCCAGTCCTTAACGCCCATCAAGGTTTTATTGTCACTTATATTAAATTTATTAACGGCCTTCTATGAACATCTATCAATCCATATTCGACGAATTTAGGATTATTAACTTATTCCTTTTTAAAAGTCATTTAACCACCTTTAAATATAAAACTTGTCTTTGTTTGATTATTTAGTTTCAAACCTTATTTTTTTTAAGTTTATCAAATATCTCAGCACATATATCTGATTGCGCACCAGTTTTGTATAAGCAGTTTGGAGATTTAACGGTAACGGATCATTGCGTAAAGAGTACAATTTGAAAGATAAGACTTTAAATTAAACTCCAGAAAAAGAATTATCTCCATTGGACAAAATATAAGAAAGTTATGACTCAATGAATACAGACTAATCTGCTGCCCAGATTTGTCAGTTTTGACCTTCAGTTTGTTTGCCACGTTTGGAGGACCAAACGATGTCGAAACAATACGAGACCACTTGGATTAGTTAGAGGACTCATAGAAATTGATTTTAGATGCGAAATTTGTCTCATTTAGTCGTTTTTATGACCAAGTTATGACCTGTACAAAATGTCCAATATTCCTGACAGCAAGATGTCCAGTTCATTAGTCTTGTTCTTTTGCATCCCAAACTTCAATATATGACCATTATTAACCCCAGGTTCTAGTTGTCCAAAAATTTAATTAAACACTTAGATTATTTCAATTTTCAGTCCCAAAACAGTTTGTTGGATTTTAGTTTCCCCGGTTTGCAACATTAATTAATTAATTCGTTGTTTGATCATTCAACATGTATATCCATTCAAGAAACAAGATTAATGATTTTAAAAATGATTTACAAGTCCAAGATGTTGATTATGAACAGGTCATCCAAGATTACAACCCAATTTTGATAGATTCAAGAATATACAAAGTCCAAGAATTAGGGTTTTACCGGTTAGAGAGTCCAACACTCGTAACACCTAGATTTTCATGATCCAACATCCAAAACAAGATTATAAGAATCTTAAATGTTGATTTTGTGTTTAGATGATGAATGTCATCGAAATTGAAGTCGATCAAGGAATAAAATCATCAAGAAACGATTTTCTTACCGGAGATTAGAAGATGAACGAGTCTTGCTTAGAATGAGATCTTGAATGTCTTGATTATCACAAAACTCAATAGAATGGCATAATGAGGATAATTTTAGATTGGAATAAGGAAGAACAAAATGGAATTGGGTTGTCATGGCTAGGGTTTGCAATATGGAAGTTGCTTGGAGAATAATTTAGCAAAAGTGAGGAAACACGGGGGAATTCCCCCTTGTCTAGGTTCGGCCGCAACAAAGGTAGGGGCAAGGTGTAAGGCCCCATTCCCGGAATGCTTACAGCTGGTCAATCATTGCACATAAAGCATAAATCATACATTAACTTTACTAAAATATTGCAGCGGAATTCTTTTAAATAAACATTTCATATATATAATTGCTTTTGCAAAATAATACATCGTTGACAGATTACAAAATATTACTCGTTGCATTACATCACAAAAACATTATAATTTAAACAACGGATGCCATCCAAAAATGCCAAGTAGCTACCCCGTGCCATCCTCAGCAACCTTACCTGCCAACTAGAAACATATAAAAGTCAACGTTGCTGAGTGAGTTCTAGTTTTATAAATAAAATACTTTTCTTTCGTTTAAAACCGTACTTTACTTTCGTAAGCGATCATACATCATACGTACAAATAGATAATCTCATTATTATCTTTCATCATCGTCAACTTACATGCATTCATTCATTATTACTTATCGTACATTTCATTCGATCATTATTACTTTCACTTCTCTATGCTCCAGGCTAATGCCTCGAGCTATACCCCAAACATCATGCACAAGGCGGGTACTGGACCAAAGACTATAAATAGACTTCAAACATCATGCCCGAGGAGGGCCCAGCACCGGGGTATCATCATTTGGACCAATGCCATGTGCTATACCCCAAACATCATGCACAAGGCGGGTACTGGGCCGAAGACTATAAATAGACTTCAAACATCATGCACTAGGCGGGCCAGCACCGGGGTAAGCGACAATGGTCCCATACGTATGGTCAGTCACCAAGACTAGACCCTAGTGTGCATCCTTCTGGGGTAGCTAACCCACACACCGTTGAGCTAACACCCTTCATTGGGTGTGAACCTCCTTACAGTGCTTGCAAGACTTTTCTTACTTCCGTTCGTTCATTAATGCATGCATTCATTCTTTCTTACTTCATTTTAGTTATCTTCCACTTTCATTAAGTAATACTTTACATAAGCATATATATACGTCACACCATGTAAGGTCACGATATAAACATAACATGGAACAACATCATCACAACACATACAAAGCATGCAAATCGTAAACAAGCACAGTCCCCCATAAAACCTCCTTTCTTAACACTTAAGCTCTACATCCCAAAATCTCAAAAAATTATGTCTCCTTAAAGAAATGCGGATGAGCAAACAAATGCAGATGAACAGATAAATGCGGATGAATAAACCAATGCGGATGAGTAAACCAATACGGATGAGTAACCAAATGCGGATGAACACCTCAGAAAATATTCTAAGTGTCCAATAGAAATGCGCATGAACCAAATGCGGATGACTGAAGCAAATGCGCATGGACAAAACAAATACGGATGAACATACAACAAATGCGGATGAATATACAATAAATGCGATGAAGACTTAACTAATGCAGATGAACAACACTTATGCAAATATTCAAACTTAATGCGGATGATGAACTAACCTGAAACCGCATCTTACACTATAATCAGTTCCCAATCCTCATTCTATACATTCATCGCACCGATCTAGCATGCTAATCTCTTAGAACAAGCATACAACCACATAAACCGAGCAAAACATGCAAGCCCTAACACACCTACTAAAAGAATAGAGCCAAACTTACGTACAAAATACTGGTCATATTAAAAAGTTAGTTACATGCATTTCCAGCCCCAAAACAGGTTTAAAACATAGAAACTAGGGATCTAGAACTCACCTTAGCAGCTTCGAGTATGACTTCCTTCAAAACCGTTTGCAAATGAGTTCAAACACCTTGAATTCGAATTCTCCTTCTTTTTTCTTCAAAGTCCGAAAATTCAGCCCTTCTCCTTTCTCTCTCAAGAAAATCTGATTGAAGTGAAATGGCAGGAAGGTGTGGGCGGCCATCACCTTTTTACACCCACTTTTATTCTTTTTGTCCTTGGTGACATATTTAGCCCCTCAACTTGGGTTAAATTGTGTCTCTCCTTTTTATTGCTTTTATGCTTCATTGCATCACTTAAAATATCCGGGTGTTACAAGTCCACCCCCTTATAAAGGTTTCGTCCCCGAAACCTATTATTCCTTAAACAAATGTGGGTAAGGCTGCCTCATCTCTTCTTCAGTCTCCCACGTAGACTCGGATCCCTTCCTGTGCTTCCATTGTAACGGCCAAGAGGAACCACTTTATCCTCAACCGTTTCTCCTTGCGGTCAATGATTGCCACTGGTTGCTCCATATAATTGAGCCTTTCATCAACTTCAATGTCTTCTAGTGGTAAACCATATCTTGTCAGCTAAACACTTCCGCAGATGAGATACATGGAATGTAGGGTGAATTCCACTTAACTCATCGGGTAACTCCAACCTGTAGGCCACCTCTCCTACTCGAGCAATGATTCGGAAAGGCTATGTATCGAAAAGGCCCTATGTATCTCGGGCCTCAACTTGCCCGCTTCCTAAACGAATGATACCTTTCCAAGGTGAGACTTTCAACAAAACTCTATCGCCCACCAAGAATTCAATCGGTCTACGGTCTCTTATCGGCATACGACTTCTGCCTATCTTGGCTGCCTTCATAAAGGCTTTGATCTTTCGAGCTTCTCAGTCGTAGCCTAATCACTCAATACTTCCTAACTCCTTCCGACCAATATCACCCCAACAAACGGGTGTTCTACATCTCCTACCATATAGCATCTCATAAGGGGCATACCAATACTGGCATGATAACTGTTATTATATGAGAACTCAACTAACGGTAAGTGGTCATCCCAATTTCCTCCAAAGTCAATGACGCATGCCCGAAGCATATCTTCTAGCATCTGAATAGTTTCTCCGACTGACCATCCGTCTGTGGATGATAAGTGTGCTGATGTGTAAACCTCGTCCCCATTGCATCATGAAATCTCTTCCAAACTTAGATGAAACCGAGTGTCATGATCAGAAACAATAGACCAGCACACTGTGATGAGTTACAATCTCCCTGATGAATAGATCCACTAACTTCTCAGATGAATACGTCTCTCGGATTGGTAAGAAGTGAGCACTCTTGTCAGACAGTCGACTATCACCCATATGCATCGTAGCCCTTCATGGTACGCGTAGCTTCGTGATAAAGTCCGTGGTGATATGCTCCCACTTCCACTCGGGTATATCCAAAGGTTGGATCTTCCCGTACAGCTTTTGATGCTCGGCCTTCACTTGCAAGCAAGTAAGACACTTACTCACATACTCCGCTACATCGCGCTTCATACCCGGCCACCATCTTTCATCATATCTTGATACATCTTTGTAGCACCGGGATGAATGGAGTATCGAGTCTTATGAGCTTCATCCATAATCCTCCCATATAAATCCCCGTAATGAGGGATCCACATCCGTCCGAATCGGGTTCTAACACCGAGAGTGTTTTCACCAATTTGCGACTAGACCTCTCATCCTTTTAGAGTTAAGATGATCTTCCTTCAACGCCTTATCTTGAAACTCCTTGACCTTCTTCATCACATCAGAGGTCAAAATCAATGGTAAGCCTTCACCCAGATTGGTTCAGACCTCTCCTTTCGGCTAAGGGCATCCTCCACTACGTTGGCTTTACCCGGATGGTAATGGATTTCATAATCATAATCCTTTATCAGTTCCAACCATCTCCTTTGCCTCATGTTCAAATCCTTCTGCTCGAAGAAGTACTTCAAGCTCTTATGGTCAGTGAAGATGGTGCACCTCTTCCAGTATAGGTAGTGCCTCTAAATTTTTAACGCAAAGACCACAGCTACTAGCTCCAAATCATGAGTAGGGTAATTAACCTCATGAACCTTCAATTGTCGGATGCGTAAGCTATAACCTTTCCTCGCTGCATCAGTACGCAACCCAATACCGAGTAAGAAGCATCTGAATAAACCACCGAATCCTCTCTCCTTGGGTAATGTTAAGATAGGAGCTTGAGTCAACCTCGTCTTCAACTCTTCGAAAGCCTTCTCTTGCTCTTGACCCCAAACAAACTTCACATCCTTACGGCAACTTGGTCAGTGGAGAAGCTATCTTAGAGAAGTCTGGATGAATCTCCTATAATAGCCCGCCAACCCCAAGAAACTACGGATCTCGGATGGTGTCCGTGGAGACTTCCATTGCATCACAGCTCCCACTTTTGCCGGGTCTACCATAATCCCCTCGGGATTCACCACGTGACCCAAAAACTAACCTCGCGCAACCAGAACGCGGACTTGGAGAACTTAGCATAACTTCTCCCTTCTCAATGTCTCTATACCTCTCAAATGTGACCGGCATGTTCCACCTCGCTCTTTGAATAAATCAAGATATCATCGATGAACACAATCACTGATTTATCCAACATCGGCCGACACACTCGATTCATCAGATCCATAATAGCAGCTGGCGCGTTGGTTAAAACGAAAGACATAACGAGGAACTCATAGTGTCCATAATGCGTACGAAAAGCTGTTTAGGAATATCCTGCTCCTTCACCTTCAACTGATGGTAACTAGATCGAGATCTATTCTGGAAACCAACTGGCACCTTGGAGCTGATAAAACAGGTCATCAATCCTCGGCAATGGATACCGATTCTTTACCGTCAACTTGTTCAGCTCGCGGTAGTCAATACACATCCTCATACTACCGTCCTTCTTCTTTACAAACAAACCGGGCAACCCATGGAGAGATACTCGTCTAATTAACCCCTTATCAAGCAACTCTTGTAGTGCTCCATCAATTCCTTCAGCTCAGAGGGGGCTAACCGATACGGTGCCTTAGCAACAGGTAGGCACCGGGTATCAGGTCGATCTAAAACTCAATCTCACAGTCCGGCGGTACACCTGGTAAATCTTCTGGGAACACGTCTGGGAAGTCACACACAACGGTACATCAAACAATTGTGGTGTTGGCGTATCAACATCTTTTACGTAGGCCAAGTAGGCACTACATCCATGCCTCATACACTTTCCTGCCACCGCCATTGAAATCACCTTCGGAATCGTAGTAACTAGATCACCGCAAATCGTCACCGAACTCCCGTCAGGCGCTGTCAGTCCAATCATCTTCTGTGACATATGATATTCGCCTCGTAGGCCGTTAACCAGTCCATTCCCAGGACTACATCGAAACCGCCTAAGGTCATCACGAATGGTCTAACAGGAAATTTATGACCTTCTACTTCTATGACACAGCCTTCCATCATCTCAGAAATCCTAGTAGACTTACCTATGGCAGTTTCTACATCGAAGGGCTCGTCAATACTCCTACTCCTTAAAGGCAACTTAGCACAAAAGGCAGCAGAAATGAAGCTCTTACTAGCACCGGAATCAAATAACACGGAGGCAAGAGTTTGGTTTACTAGGAACGTACCTGACACAACATCGGGTCCGTCCTAGCCTCCTCCTGGGTCATGTGAATGCTCTGGCTTGCTTTCTGCCCTTCGGTTCCGTCGTCTTCCTTCGCCCCGGAACTCTCAGCCCTTGGCTTCTTGCATTCCCTGCTCATGTGACCCTCTCCACCACAGTTAAAACATCTGGCCATACGACAATCCTTTGCTATATGCCCTGTCCTCCACACAGGAAGCATACATTCAATCCCCGCCTACATTCTCCGAATGCTCCTTCCGACATTTGCCACACCTCTTCGACCCGCAACAGATGTGACCCACACGGCGGTCATCCACCCATGCATGCTT